>RJWM01004138.1:0-104771 GCA_004363535.1 Dasyprocta punctata
ATTTCATTGAAGAGTTTGAAGAGTGTTGGCATTAAGTCTTCTCTAAATTTCTTGTAAAATTCAGCAGTGAATCCATCAGTACTTGGGCTTTTCTTTGTTGGTAAGGCGCTCATTACATTTTCAATTTCATTAACTGAAATTGGGTTATTGAGCAGTTATACATCTTTTTGATCCAGTTTTGGTAATTCATATATTTCTAGGAATCTGTCCATTTCTTCTGCATTATTGAACCTATGAGAGTAAACGTTTTCAAAGTAGGTATTGTTGAACTTCCACAGGGTCTATAGTGATTTTCATTTCTCATTGTGTGGATTTGAGTTTTTTCTTTCCTCTTTTTGATAAGGTTGGTTGGGGGTTTATCAATTTTATTTATTCTTTCAAAGAATCTACTCTTCAATTTATTAATTCTTTGTATTGTTTTCTTAGTTTCAATTGCATTAATTTCTACTCTGATCTTTATAATTTCCTCCCTTCTTTGGGCTTTGGGCTTGACTTGCTCTTCTTTTTCTAGAAGTTTGAGGGGCAACTGTAGGTTGTTTATTTGTGTTCATTCCATTTTCCTCATGTGGGAGTATACTACTATAAATTTCCCTCTGAGGACTGTTTTCATTGTGTCCCATGGGTTCTGGTAAGTTGTATTTGCATTTTTGTTTGATTGTAGATATTGTTTAATTTCTTCTGTGACCCACTGGTTGTTTAGGAGAGTGTTATTTAATTTCTACGTGTTTCTGGGGTTCTTGTGGGGGGGCTTGTAGTTAATTTCCAATTTTATTGTGCTATGGTAAGATAATATGCATGGGATAATTTCAGTTCCTTTGCATTTACTTAAGCATGTTCTGTGGGCTAGTGCATAGTGTATTTTAGAGAATGACCCATGTACAGCTGAGAAGAATGTGTATTCTGATGTTGTGTGGAACACTCGGTACACATCTACTAGGTCCATTTGTTCACAAGTTTGATTCGGTTCTTTTATTTTTTTGCTGATTTTTTTGTTTGGTTGATCTGTCTCTTTGTGATAAAGGGATGTTAAGGTCCACTGTTATAACTGTATTATTGCTTATTTGATTTTTCATGTCTATAAGATTTGTCTTACACAGTTGAGTGCTCCTGTATTTGGTGCATATATGTTTATGATTGCAATCTCTTCCTCTTCAAGTTTTCCCCTAACAAGTATATAGTGACCTTTTTTAAAATCTCTTGATTATTCTTGGTTTGAAATTCACGTTGTCTGCAAACAGAATAGCTACCCCCGCTTTTTTCTGGGTTCCTGTTACATGGAATATTGTTTTCCGTCCTTTGACTTTTAGTCTATGAATTTCCTTTTGAGTTAAATGTGTTTCTTGTACACTGCATATTGTTGGATTTTGTTCCTTAATCCATCCTGCCAGTCTGTTTCTTTTTATTGGTGAGTTGAGACCATTTACATTGATGGATATAACTGATATGTACTGACTTACTCCTGTCATGTTATCTTTCTGTTGTTGGTTCTCTACTTTTTTTGTTTGTTTGCCCTCCTTAGTGGTTTCCCTCTCCTGTTATTCTTGGAATTGCAGTTATCTCTTTCTAGAGTATTTTTCAGTACTCTTTGTTTTGTTGGTTTGGGAGTCATGAATTTCTTTAGTTGTTCTTTGTCATGGAAGAATCTTATTTCTCCATCAATTTTCAAAGATAGTTTTGCAGGGTACATCAGTCTGGGTTGGAAGTTATTTTCTTTCAGGACTTGAAATACTTCACTCCAAGTTTTCCTTGACTTGAAGGTTTGTGTTGAGAAGTCTGCCGTAATTCTGATAGGCTTTCTTTTGTAGGCGATCTGTTCCTTTTTTCTGACAGCTTTTAGCATTGTCTTCTTGTGCTGAATTTCTGCGATCCTAATTACTATATCTCTGGGTGAAGGTTTATTTTGGTTATGGCTAAATTGGGATTAATAAGCCTCGCTTATCCATATATCAGATTCTTTTCCCACATTCAGAAAATTTTCTGCTATTGTTTCTGTAATTAGTCTTCATATGCCATTTGTGTTGACCCTTGCTTTTTTGTTGACATCTGTCAGTCTTGTTTCTTTTTGCATCATCTTGCAGCTGTTGAATTATTATTTCCTGGTTATTTTTAAGAGATCTTTTCTTTCATGCTCATAAGCTTCTATCCTGTCTTCAAGGTCTGAGAGTCTATCTTCAGCTTCATTCAAGCAGTTTTACCAGCTTTCAATGGAATTTTTAAT
The DNA here is from genome assembly GCA_004363535.1 of Dasyprocta punctata. Classification (NCBI taxonomy): domain Eukaryota; kingdom Metazoa; phylum Chordata; class Mammalia; order Rodentia; family Dasyproctidae; genus Dasyprocta; species Dasyprocta punctata. Next base: position 2,219 of record RJWM01004138.1, read on the forward strand.
TTCCTGAATATCCCTTTGAATCTGTTTCATGCATTCTAATTCTGTCTTATATTGTTCATTCAAGGTTTCCATCATTTTCTTATGTTCCTTTTTTTTCTTATCTAGGTCTTCTTCAGATACACTCAACATTTCTTTCATGCTTGTCATTTGTTTTTTTACCTGGGAGATTATTTATGATCTGATTTTCTCTGCAGTTTCATGGAGTTGTTTCTTTTCTTCAGTTGCTATCATTTCAGAAAGTTCAGTGTGCGATTTCCAGTGTCTTCCATTTCAGTGTCCCCTGGGTTTGTTCTTGGTGGGCTGGAGATCTGAGACTGCATCTTGCTCTTTTGTTTTATCATTTTCTTCTGGGACCTGTGCAGCTGACCAGCCACCCTCCTGATGAGTTTTACTGGAACGCCTGCTGGGCAGAGCTTTGATCCTCTGATATCCATGTGGCTAGTTGGGGCACATCCCTGAACTATGGTGCCAGAGCCTTGTGCTGTGATGGACAGAGCTCAAAATCTTTATAGAACCCCTTAGCTAGGCTGGTCACTCCTTCATGGACATCTCTGGGGCTCTGGGCTTGGCAGGGCTCGGTTCCTCTGTGACCTGTAATGCGGGCTGGGCATTTCCCTGATGAATTGTGCTGGGACACTGGGCTGGGCAAAGCTTGGATCCTCTGTGCAGCTAGCAGTGATGCACCTCTGGAGCATGGTGCCAGGGCCTTGCTCCTGGCTAGGTGGAGTTCAGATCCTCCAGGACCTAAGTGGCTAGCTGGGGCACACCTCCAAAGTATGGCACTGGGGCTTTGCTCCTGGCTGGGCAGAGTTCAGATCTTCTTCTGGCTGGGTTAGCTGGGATGCACCCATGAACTATGGCACCGGGCTTAAAGTTTTATTATATTTTTTGTTTTAGGCCCTTTTACAGCCTATTTTTGTATATTTATGATTTACCTTTGTCTTATTTTAAATTCTGAATTGTGTTTTCCCTTCATTTATCAGTAATTAATGGCACATATGAGATGTAGCATATACAGATGAGGGCCTAAATATATGGTAATGACAATAGGTTAAACCAAGGACACCCACAGAAGTTAATCAGTGTGTATTTTTCATTGGGTGGAAAGTCTTCACTGTTGCTTTGTGGTTAGTCCTAGGATCCTCTTTTAATTGCCGGAGGCCCTCTCATACCTTGGTCTACTTCCTGTTATTAGGGAAAAACAAACCAGCTGGCACAGTTTAGCTGCCCTCAACCACCTGAAGAAAGAAAGCCTTGTATGGCCACAGTAGTTCTAGGCCACTCCCACTGTTCTTGTCTGATTACCTGTCTACACTTTGAAGCCCTGTCTAACCCCCATATTTCAGAAATTCTCAATTTAAAGCAACCTTCTCCAAACCTACTCTAGAATACAGTCATCTCATGTAATGGTTTGGATTAAAAAAAGAGCTTCCTATTCAAAAACATTCAGGAAACTTGGCTTGCTATTGTAGTGGAAGCTGCATTCCCATTCAATAAACATAGACCGTTAGTTTCAACTAAGAAAGACAAATTACTCTCAATTGGATGATGAAACAACTCTTCCTTAATGCTTAAAATTTTCCTTTTCCACTTACAGAGTTTTATAATATTTGTGTAGATGAATTTTTTTTGATATAATCTCTTTGGGTGTACCTAAGAAAGAAAATGTAGGCCAATTAAATTGCTTAAGTTTCTTTATGTTGCATTCAACAATTCTGCATCATGATTTTGACTCTGAGGCATTGATGTTCGTGGTTTTGCACATAGTACTTTCCTCTGTCTCATCAAGAGTTTAGGTGATGCCACATTTCTTAAGAACATGCTCCAATGTTTTCTCTGGGATTTCCTTCCAAGCTGCAGACACCCACGGTGCAAGTTTCAATGCATATGCTCAGGCACAGCTGTTTGACAATTGTAAGATGCATTCTGATTTCAGAAATGTTAAAATGTGAAAAAAATATGTATTTTGGAATGAAAGAAATATGGCAAAATCCTTTCTTAGATATGCATAATGCATGATGCATATTTAAGGCTCTAGATATCCTTCACTAAAAAGGTTCTGTTTAACTGTGTTTGTCCCAGTGTTTCCCAAACTTTACTGACCTTGGAATCTGGGCCCATTCTTAACACTGGCAAGAGTATAAATGGAGACCCATATTGTATATATCTAAATATTTGAACTTCATATATTAGGTTAATAAAATGTTATGCAAAACATGTTATATCCTCCTATTTTGACTACCGGCGAGCAAGGTTTGAATTTAGAATTCTTGGACTCCTTAGACTTCCGCCTCAGGAGAGCTGTTCCTTGGCTTCCAGCTCATGGTCTGTCCTCCCTCCCACACCATCTTGCTTGAATCTCACACAGCACTAAGCCTCTGTTACACACATTCCTATGTGAGCATCTTCCATGGGAGATTGGGGGCTGTCGAGATACAGTTAATGTAGGCTAGGAGGGCTGTGGGTTCTGAGTGGACACATCTCCTCCCTCCCTCCATCCCTGCCTCCCACCCTCACTCCCTCCCTTTTTTTCTCCCTTTTTCTTTTCCTTTCTCTTGCCTGTCTTTATCAACATTTTTTGGTTATTTTTTATGATTTAAATGTGAGTACGTGGTATAGTACATACTGTTTACATTGTTTGTGTGGAGTTGGTACACGTACACAACACACCTTAATTCCTTTCTTCTCCCCTCTCCCTGTCTCTCCTCCCTCATCCCTCTCTCTGCCTCTTCATCCCTTTCCTGTTTGAGAAAGATCTATCTCCTTACTTCTTATTATCTTTTATTTTGTTCTTTATTTATATTTTGGGTTTCATATACAAAAGAAACCAAGTGAAATTTAAGATTGTGTGTCTGACTTATTTTACTTAATATTACAGCCTCATGGCACATCCATTTTCCTATAAACCATTCAAGTTTATCTTTCTTTATGGCAGAGTAGTACTCCATTATGTGTAAATACCATTCTTTATCCATTCATCTGCTCAAGCTTTTTTTTTTCCCATCTCCCAGAGAATTCATATCTTTTCCTCTATACAGCATCCTCTTGTGGGACTGAGGCCATTGGCTGTAACTCTTTTAAAAGTTGGGGAAGCAGTGGCAAGGAGCAATTAAAATGACTGGTCCTCACCACTAAGAAAAGCAACTTCCCATTAAATCTTCTGATTGAGTCTTAGCATTGATGAAGACTCCAATCCTTCCCCAAGCATCATGTGGTCCATCCAAGTGTTGAAGATTGACTATATTGTTGATCCCTGAGCCTGTCAGCTGAAACTAGAGATCAGTTAGGTCTAGCCTGTTAAAAGCATGATTGCATGTTTGAATGAATTTCTATAACAAGTCCCTGATTCAGTGTCTGTACAGTAAAATGTTTTGTGATAAGTGTGGGTACAGTTCAGAGAAGTGCAAGGTTCTAAAAATGAGTAGAGAAGCAAACTCCTCTTACTTAATTGTCTCTATACCCAAATTCATTGTACAAAAATCTTGATAGAAATTCAGATTTAGTGAAGGGAGTGTTATGGTTTGTGTCTGGATATCCCCCCAAAGCTTCACGTGATCATGAGGGGAGGGGTTTTTGGAGATGTTGAATCTAGTTTGTGATTCATTCATGGTTCAATGCTGGGATAAGGGTACTGGATGGGTGATTACTGGATCAGTCCACTGATTGTATTGGCACTGCAGTAATCCCGGTAAACTGGATACAATATAATGGACAGAAAAAGGCTTGTTCTCTTTCACTCTTTTGTCGCTTTTGCTCTTTTCTGCTGCCATGAACTCTTGCCCCTCTGCCATAAGCCACCCTTTCTTGGAGCCAACCAATTATGGACTGAAACCTCCACAAACTGTAAGCTAAATAAATCTTTCTCCCTTTAACTTTGGGCATTGGGTATTTTGTCTCAGCAGTGAGAGAAAAGTAACTAACACAGGGAGTTTGCTTTACCATCTGAACAGTCTCTTGGCCCTCTGGCTTGTGTGCAAAGAGGGGTCGCACCAGTGGAATTGAGAGGAAGTCTTGTAAATTTGTGTCCATACTCCTCTGCTGGGCATGACCTACTAGAACAGCATCTCTGAGGGAAGGGATGTGCGTATGTGTACTTGTCCTCACAAATGTGAATAATAAGCATTTATTTACAAGTGTCAGTACCCTCTTCCCTTCCATGCCAACTTTTGTTTTTTGAGATACAGATTTGTCGTGTTGCCCAGGCTGCCCCTTAACTCCTGGGCTCAAGTTATCCCACCTGTCTCAGTCTGTCAAGTAACTGAGACCACAGACATGTGTTAGCACACCAGGCTGAACACAGGTTATTGATTCTATCAACTTCCTCAATTTTTTATAAAAATCTGTATCCTAGATGAGAAATAAAAATAGACCTTTGGAAGCCACCTTGCACCTCTGAAGTTTGACTGTGAACATACATACTTCCAGGCTGAACTTCTTGCTGTTTTCAACCTAGTGGGCCACATTCATGCAGACTGTCAACACGTGGAAGGCTTTTCCATATTTTGAAGGCCTATTCCATTTGCAAAGCAGCATTGTCCTTTCAGGACAGCTCTGTAGTTCAGGCAAGCTCATCTGATTCCCATTGCAACAGGAGACCGAAGAATGCTAACTTATTTTCTGTATGGTACTTAAAATTCTATCACTGAGCCTGTCCCCATCACAGCCAGACTAGTTACTAGATTGGTGTCGCTAACACCTCAGGTCTCATCTATCTCTGTGAACTCTGGTATACTAATTAGGGTCTCTAACACTGTTGCTAGTGAGACTTCTAAAGTACAATTAGTTTTAATAGCTGCTTTAACTGACAAGAGCACTTTTGTTGCTTCTCTAAAATGATTTGTCCCATCCATTGAAAGCTACGACACATTTATTGGTAATCAGGAAATGGCAGATTTTGTCAATAGGCAAGTTACAAGGTTAGCTTTCAAATTATGACCTAGAGTTCACACTGCCTTTATCCCTGAATCACTAATTTAGTGTTGTTTTCTGCATGACTGTAACATTCTCTAAGATTACATGGATGTTCTATATAACTGATATTTACTTTAAACATGTATCAAGAACTAGAATAGAGGTTAGAATGTAATTGGTGCTTATGAAGAGGTGGGTGGCTGAAGCCAAAATTATTATTTATCATTTGATTTCAGTACTTGTTTCATGAATATAAATAAGAATACCACTCTCAGGGAAACAGTATTCGTAGGGAAAAAAGCCAATAATAAGCATCTGCTTGATGTTCTAGCAGTCCTGGTTTTTCCTTTTACCTCAAGAAATGGCTCAGTGATCATTTCCTTGATGACCTAGACATATTAAATACTCAGTGAATTGGGTTCACAACCTGTTGTGGTTGGGCTCATGTCTTTGAAGAAGGTCAATCTTTAGCTTCATAAAACATGACTTTTAGAAATCTTAAATATGGAAGAGAATCCCCAGTTTTTCTTCTTAAATGTCACTGATCTTCAATTTCTATCTTCCTTCTCATCCCTGTTTCATTGTACTAGTCCCTGTTTAAAATTTTTCTATACATGTTGGGCAAAATAAATTTCTTTTCTGGTTCCTGTAGGGTGACACCTAGCTGAGTTGGGCTGATAGTCAGGACATTTGATTGTGATCTTGAAAAATAACTTTTCTGAGACCTAGTTTTCTTTGTAAAAGAAAGGAATGATTCTGTTTTTTTAAAAGTCTATCCTTCCCACTGCCTTGCTCTATGATTTATGTGATAATGCTCTTGAGATAAATGTTATGTCCCACCTGAATAAAGTATCAATTCTTGGAAAGGAAGGAAAATAGAGAAGTTCTGGAGGAAATGTGTGAGAATAAAAGTCAAGAGTAGAGACTATAAGATAAGAATTCTGGAAAGCTCATTGCCACAAATTAAATAGAAGATGAAAAGATGGCTTCAGGAGCAACATTTCATTTTGGGCAGTAATGTTTTTTGATTACTCTGGGCATACTATCGTCCCAATGATAGTTGATACTGTGTCAGTGAGTTCACAAGGTCTGGTCAAATCAACTGCTTTATGAATTTTAAAACTACTAAATAAAATAGCAGAGCACAGAGTTGCATCTTTAATGGGTACAGCAGTCCTTAGCTATCCTTTACCAAATGTTTCTAGTTTTCTGCATTCCAGGTCTGGAGTCCATGCAACCAATTCAGGTCAATGATTTTTGTGGGAAAGAAATACTGGTCTTTTCTGGACTGGAGTATTTTCTTCCTGTTGCAAGACTGTCTTGGACTGGTGTCTTCTTATTGCTTGCATCTCTGAGTGATTTTAACGAACTGAACTCCTCTCCTGTTTCGGGATGGATGTATATTTTGAGTTGCTAAGTCTGCTGCTTTCAGCCTTTGAGCTTTTGGGATTGCTTGTTACCAGGGAAAATTATGGTCTATACTGCTGGATATAGTCAGGCTGAGATCTAATTTGGTGCCAAAACCAGACTTTTCTGCCTACAGATGCAATAGAGGTTTTATGAGAAGTAATCTTACTCTATAGTGAATGCATCTAGAAACTAATGGAATATTCTGTTAAAATCAGTGCATTTGGCCAGTGTGACCCCAAAGACCATTCCATCAAGGGTGGGAAAAATCTGTGATTGACAAGGAGAAGTCTATCCAGGTGCCAGCATGTGGTTCCAGCTCTTATCTCTCTGGAGTCTATGAGGTACATATAATACTAAGTACTCTTTTAATTAATTGGAATGATTTTTATCTCTCTTTTAAAGTCTTATTATTTGGGTCTAAAAACTGACCATATAGCAAAACGTGACTGAGAGGACTCTATCCTGCGGAGGCAGCAAAAAAAGTCCACAGTAAGATAGGGAGTCCACCTCTAAGACCTCCATGCCCACTAACTACAGTTACCTAAGTGTCTGCATCTGCATTCCCACCAGGCTGCGCATTCACATTTCCACTTGGAAACAATGCCAGAGGTTGAATTTAAAAACCAGAGCTAGGCTCTGTCAGTGTGAGTCAAAAGCTTTGTCTGAGCAAAATTTTCCTTGAAAAGTATTTTATATTCCTGAGGCAATACAACAGATACGGTTATGGGGTATGTAGTACCAGACCTTAGGAAATCTCACACTGGCATATTCTCTTCTACAGTGCTGAAATAATGAGTCTTTTTTTTTTTCGGCACCGGGGATCGAACTCACAGCCTCACACCTGCCAGGGCAGGTGCTTAAGCCACTGAGCCAAACTCCCAGCCCTAGTTTTTTGAGGCAGGGTTGCACTCAGGCTGGCCTTGTGCTTGCGTTGTAGCCCAAGCTGGCCTCGAACTCACAATGCTTCTCCTACCTCAGCCTCCCGAGTGCTGGGATTAAAGGCGTGCGCCACCACGCCAGGCTAATAATGAGTTTTGGAGTTGACTTGATCTTGAGTTTCTTGAAAAAGAGTAGTTGGTTTATGTGTAGGAATCATGTACTGTGAAAATATTCCCCTCCTCTCCTAGAGCAAGTCAATGAATATTTGCAAGCTGTTTGCTTGTATATGTGGGGATACCCTGTCTGCTGTGTGAATAACCTTAGCATAAGAGAAACTCAATTCAGTACCCAAACTGGACTGGCACAAGAGATTTTGAAGTTCTCTGGTGGCAGGTTTTCAAAAATTATGTTGGAGCTCAACTCCTTATTAAGGAAAAGTGATTAAAAAGGATTTCAAGTATGCAGCCCATGATGCTGAATGTGGCAGATGGTGTGAGCTAGTATATTATGTCAAGGAATCTACATACATTTACAGCTCCTGGTACATATTAATACTCCCAGAATGCTGTCATCACAGGAGCCTGGCCAGCTGACCATTACAAATATGCCATTTCTTTTTCACTCCTCAAAGGGTTCATTTCAGTTACATTTTTCTTTTCTCTTCTAGGAGAATATGGTTGGGAGGTTTTGTTTCAAATGAGACATTCAAAATTACTCTTTAGAGTCTTGTTTTTATCCATCTCATTTATCTGGGATCAATGTTGGGCTAAAAGTAGGCAGAATGTGGTCTCAGGGGTATTAGTGTTCTTGCCAATTTGATGTAAAAGGGAACTTTTGAGAACTGATGGACATCCTAAGGAAAGTTACCAACTCCTTGGATTAAAAGCTTGATCTCAGATCCTTGAAGCACGGCAATGGAGGAAGAGGCTCTTTCAATAAACTTAGCTGTTGTCCTTACAGTTCACTATCCCTTTGGAGTCATTTACTCTTTATGGCCACTCAGCTGCAATAGGAAAAATCTTCTCTCTTAATGCTCTCTATTCGTAATTTGCATATTCATAGTTTCCCCAGTAATTCCCCATAGTACAGAGAGACCAGATGGGAACATTTAAATAGACCTTACTAGTGAAAACAGAGAAACAGACACCATGTAGCAGATAAGTTGAGGAGAAGGAATATCAGGGTTATCACAGTCGTTTTTATTCAACCCACTTTGATTGATTAGTTATGTGCTAGGCATCACATTATGGATGGAGCCAGAGAAGATCCATCCTAACTGCAGTCAGGCACACAAGAGGAAGTCAAAGCCCAACAGCAGTGCATGGTGTTCTTGGAAACTCATGATACTCTAATGACAATTACTGAGCAGGAAAATTCTATGACTTTGAAGCCTCAGTTTTTAAAAAATATACCCTATAGGTACTTGATATTTTGTCTGACAGCTTTGTGGTTTCTAACATGCCTGGTGACCAGATCAATGTCCCATAGACTAGAAAAAGCAGGATTTAGAGCTATATTGGACTGATAAATGCCATACTTATTGGGGAAATAAAACAATACATAAATCCTGTGTTACTAAAATTTTGGCCCATCAGGCAAGAGAAGCCTAAGGGGAGACCTACACTCAAAGGAAAGCAGTGTTCCTACAATCAATCATCCTGGGATAGATTTTGGGAAATAGGTTGAAGTCATAAGTTTGAACAATGACCATTTAAAGATACCCAGTCCCAATCTGTAGACAGTATAATTGAGACCTTATTTGGAAAGAAAATGTAGATGTAACTAAGCTGAGATTTTTAGGTGAGGAGATCACCCTGCATTATCCAGGTGGGCCCTATATGCCATTCCAAGAGTTCTTATAAAAGAAAGACTAAGAGAATTTTGAGACACAGCCAGAAGAGGAGGCAATGTAAAGGTGGAGGCAGAGATCGGTGTGAGGTATCAGCAAGTCAAGGGTCCAGAAGAAACTGGAGCCTCTAGAAGAAGGAAAGGCAAAGAACCGAAACTCCTGGGGCCTCTGGAGGGAGCCTGACACTACTGACACCACAATTTTAGACTTCTGACTTCTAAAACACTCATGGTCCCCAAACTTTATGACATTTGTTTTCTGGGTAGACAAATTTTCCCAGGGAGGTAAGGTGCTGGGAGAAGCCATGGTCTCAAGATGATTCAAAGTAGCATGCAGCCCAGATCCCTCACATGTGCAGTTCACGGTGGGGTTCAAGATCCTATGAGGATCTAAGCTGCTGTTGATCTGAAAGGAGGTGGAGTTTGCACCATGGTGTGAGATGAGGGGCAGCTGTAAGTACGAGTGAAGCTTCACTTGCCTGCTGCTCACCATCTATGTTTAGCCAGGTAGGTGGTCCAGGAGGTTGGAATCCCTAAGTTAGAAGATACATTTCTGTCATTTTAACCCACGATGTTGATGTACTTTCTTATAGCAGTCACAGGAAATTAACATACTAGGGCCAAAAATGAGGAAGTCCACAGAAAGAAGAAAGATACATATATGTGTATATATATATGTATATATGTGTCTATATGTGCTCACCTATGCATTGATGAATATATGTGTATATGTGTACATGCATGCACATATGTATGTATATATTTGTGTATAGTAGTGCATGCTTGATGATGGGCATATGCTCTGAGAGATACATTGGTAGGCACTTTATTTGATGTGCAAACCTCGTACAGTGTACTTACACAAGCCCGTGGTTGCTATGGCTTGTGTTTAGATGTGACAAAGCCTCATGGAATCATAGGTAGGGCTTTCTAAAAGAGGCTGGATCTAGAGTGTGTGATGCTGGGATTTAGGGTGTGTGATTACTAAATTAGCCCCCTGATTAATTTGGCACAGTTCTGAGTATGGATAATTGGAAGGCCCACCTTGGGTATCAGCGCTACCCACCCTAAGGGCATTTAACTTAAATAGAATATAAGGGACAGAAAGAGGGCTATTGTCACTTGCTGCTTTGCTACTTTGTAACTTGCTACCTTGCTGCCTTCTGCCTTCCATGAACTATTTTTTCTCACCTGCGATGCCCCTCTGCCATGCTACCCTGCCTTGGAGTCAGTCAACAATGGACTGAAATCTCTATAAGCAGTGAGCTACAATAAAACTTTCCTCCTTTAATTTTAGATGTCAGATATTTTGTCTCAGCAATGAGAAAAGTAACTAAGACAGTGGTCGAGCACACCATACAGCCCAGCTAATTGTTATTAATCTATAAACCCATACAACACATTACTATGTTGAATGCTGTAGGCAATTATAGCACAGCAGTACTAAATGGGAAAAGATACAGTGAAAATACAATATGAAAGATAAAACAACGGCGCACCTACATAGGCATGTACCATGAATGGAGTTTGCAGATTAGGAAGTTTCTCTGGATGAGTCAATGCACAAGTGAGGAGTGACTCTGAAGGCCAAAAATATGACTGTCCACTGCTGGAGACTTAATGAACAATGTGTACTTAGGGTACACTAAAGTTATGAGAACTGGTTTTCTTTATTAAATAATGAATTAATGTCATCTGAGTCTCTTTTACTTTAGAACAGTTTAATTTACATTTTTTGACTCTTACACTAACAACACACATCATCCAGCTGCACTAAATATTTTCTTTATATCTTTTATTCTAAAGGTTCTACTTTAAAAGTTTATTGTTATTACTGCTTAAACTTTTTGGGTTAAAAACTAAGATATAAATGTACATTAGTCTTGGCCTGCACAGATTAGGGTCCTGTTAGAAGGTCTTTAGGGTCATGGTGACATCATCTCCTTTGAACACAATTTTTCCTTTTGGAATCTTACCTGAGGTTGTTTTCCAGTTCACTTTTTTTTAAGAAGCAGAAAAAATACACTTTTTTATATAAAATTTCTATTTATTTAAGTTTTATGGTTTTTTAAGAAGCAGAAAAAATATATTCTTTTTTTATATAAAATTTTTATCTATTTAAATTTTATGGTACAAACTACTTTAAAAATTTAAAACCTTTTATTTGTACCTATTTGCCACCCATAATGGTCACATTCATCACAGGGAATTTGTCCCTATACGTAGTATGTCTTAATATTTTTACTCCCATTCCCTTTCCCTCCCTTCAACTCTTTTTCCCATCTCCATTTACAAAAGCTTTGTTTCCATTTTTTCCTTACCTCAAAAGAAATATATTATAAAGTCATGATAAAAGTACAGGATAGTAAATGGAGAAACCAGTAACGTATTTATTGTCATTGTCAAGTAAAATGCAATACACGGAATTGTACATGCTATACTTTCATAGGACAGGTAGTATAGTAGGTTTGTTTATACAGCATCACCACAGACATGTGAATAATGCACTGTGCTACCACCTGGTGACAGCTATGATGCCATTAAATGATTGGAATTTTCACTCCATTGTAGTCTTGTGATACATACGCTGTTACATATGCAATCTGTTGTTCACTAAAATGTTGGTATGCAGTACATGACTGTATGTGTTTGTGTTATATGTATGTATACATATATATTCATGAGTGTATGTATGTGTGTATGCATATGAGGTGTGATCAAAATATATGCTGAATATTTAATTTAAAAGACTTTATTACAGTAAAAGTGTTTTTATGAGGCGTAATCAAATATTTGGTAAATGCTATTGCCAACTGCCATCCAGTGGAACGATAGGCTTATAAAAACATTTTAGTGTGTCCTCATCTACCTAGTCAAGGGATCTGACACCATGTGATGTCTTTCCCCAAATCAAAATGATCACGAAAGGAAAATGTTCTGAACTGACTCAGGTCATCAAGATCGTCAAAACTAAAGACGCTTAATGAAGGAGGACTTCCAGAACTGCTTCAAAAAGTGGCAAGAACGATGAGTTAATGTGTTTGAAGTTAGGGAGATTAATGGCTATATCTTTTACTGTGATAAAAATTTTAATTTAAGCATTTGCTGTACTATTACAGCATCCTACTTTTACAGCATCCTACTTTTGTTAGTGGTGATGGGAAGAGCTAGCTCATGTTCTGGTGCAATGAAAATTGGCTGATGCTGGCCTTTTTCTGATCTAGGTCCCTGATGGCTAAGTAGCTCAGGGGGAAATAGCTATGTGTGTGAGTTGCACAGGCTGATTGTGTATAGCCCCAAGGTTCAAGCCCAGATACTTTTGTTGTGGAGCCTCCTCAAATGTGCCTCTTCTTTCCAATACTTGAGGAGCCCTGGAGCCCTGACCAGTCAACAACCCTAGTTTTCCTAGCCATGTTTGGGATAGAAGATGGTCACTGATGGTGATAGGTAGTCATTGAGGGTATTTCTTTGGCTTACTTGAGATGTTTGCATTCCAGCTGTGAGGCTACTCTGGCCATCGGAGTGAGATATGCTCCTGGGCAAATGGAAGTAGAAGAGGAAGCTGTCACATCCTCAGGGTTACACTTGCACCTTGTAAGTGGGAGTTGGTGGCTGGTAATATTCAGAAAGTTGCCTCACAGACTGAGTGAACAAACTTGGGGATTCTCTCTCTTTAACATAAGGAGTGGTCCCCAGGAAACGACTGGACTTGTGATTATCCAGGCACATAGGGACTTGGAGTCACTAACTTGGCAGACATTAGATCCTGCTCCCTTTCTCCCTAGCCTGCTAGTGCAGTCAGAACTCATTCCCATGTCTTCTTTCTTTGAGGAATCTCTTTTCAGTCTCTGGAAGAATCTATACAACTGTGTAACAAATCAGTCAGGAATAAGACTGGTCAGCAAAGACACTGAAATGTACCAAGGACTGACTTTTTTGTGACTGTCTTTTGGCATCATGTTGACAAAATGACACCCAGTGGGTGGAAGTGGTGCTTTTTGCTAAAGAAAATTAATGTTGCTACTGCCAGTCACCTAGGGAAGTGATTAATCACGGGGCAGAAAGTGAGAAAATCTTGTATGCCACATTGGTCATGTAGGATGTGAAGCTACACTGCTTGTCATTGTGGGCAGTGATGTTCTAATTGTGTTGCATGGAGCAGGGAAAGGGATCAAGACCATCAATTAGATGGAGAGAGAGAAGGAAAAAGCCAACTGGGGCATTGTGAAAGGGTGGAGCCCTGACAGGCTGAGGCGGATCTTGATTCCCATGGGGACCACAAGACAGGACAAGGAGAATCTAGTTGATGCACAGTGCTGTCCTCTCCATTTTGCATCAGGCCAGCCGTGGCACTCACAGATAAGCACTTGAGCATCTGTTCATCAGATACTGGCTAGATTATTTGTTCCATAACTCATACCTTCACCAATCATTTGTAGCGACAGGGGAGTCTGACAGCGACTCCTTATCTGGCTTCTCTCGGGAAGGGATCAAAGCACAAGTAAATGGAATTCACTGGAAAAACAGGTCACCTTTCTTCTTCCATTCTCCAGGGACACCAGACCCCACTACGCATTACTCAGAGATGAATAAAGTGGCTGCCTTGAGTTCTCAGCCTCACTGGAAAGCCCTGCTCTAAGCAAAAATATCTTTTCCCCATTACTAACAGTCTAGAATTCTCACACTATTGCTATGGATTAGGCATTATGTTTCCAAGTGTCCTCTATAAAAATGCAAATATCCACAAATGGGTAGCACACTAAAGTGTTACCAGACATTAGTGAAGTGTTGAGAATTAGTTTAACCTTGAGTTTCCCCAAATGGGCCACACATACTCTTTGTGGCATGAGAAATGGTTGTGTTCAGTACCTGTGCTATCAAATCAGGTATTTTTTCCAATTTTCCAATCTTATTTTTTCAGTTCCTTTCTTTCTATTTGAATGTTAGAGATATAAAATTTATTTCAAATAATATTACCTAATATTTTACCTAATTTAAAAAAAAGCAACTTGAAGAAAAAAGATTAAGTACGCATGGAAAATACATGAATGACTGATTTGGGGAACATTGGTTTAATAACATATGTCTGGACAGATAGAAAGGCCTTGTAATGGGGCTGACAATGCAGATGGAGAATTCTGAGCTCACTCTTGGTATTGCTTAGGATGGGCACTGGAAGAATGGGGGAAGGGATAGTGTGGTGGTCAATGCTGATTTTCAACTTGATTGGCTTGAGAGCTGCCTAGGAAACTAGTAAAACACATTTCTGGGTGTGTCTCAGTGGGTCATGACCTTGGGGACTAGATCTGATCTGTGGTCTCTTCCTCTCTGACTTTTCCCATTTTCTCCTGGCCACCCTGAACTGAGCAGCTTTGCTCTGCAATGCCCTTCTGCCGTGATGTTTCTGCCTTGGAGCCAACCAGCCATGGACTGAAACCTCTGAACTGTGAGCCAAAAATGAACTCTTCTTCCTTTAAATTGTATGTACATGTATTTTTGTTATGCAATAGAAAGGTGAACATACAGGTAGGAAGGGAAACAGTTTAACATAGGAACCAGGTGGGCCAGAGACTAAGCCCTAAGTCCTTGCTCTAGTTGTGCTGTTCACTAGCCACCATGGTTCTAGGGTCCCTTTGTCTCATCCCCTCCCAGATAAGCAAAAGCCCAGATGACTAGGCTGGGAAGGGTAATGTATGCATACAGACTTCCTCACTAGGGATAAGAAATATAAAATCAAGCATCAATATCCCATCTCTGGGATGTCCTCTTATGAAGAGAATATGGCAATGCCAGGTGACCTTGGAGGTTAGTGCTGTGGTCAGACTTGTGAAAGTGGACAATCCTTTAAGAATAGGACTGAAAAGTTCCCTGAAGGATTTGGGCCATGAACAAAAGTGCTTGTGGGGTGCATCAGCCTTAGCTATGGTCTGGGAGGGTACAGGAGTGGACTGTGCTGATTTTAAAGGCCCCGGACCCTTGCTTTTCAGAATGCTGTCTCCTGAGGGAGCAGTTCATGGTTTGCAGATCAGGTGCTCAACAGTTTCTCCCATGCTGAATGATTGACTGTATGAAGGTAGATACCAGGCAGTCCGTCTTTTCCCCCACTCTCTCCCCAAGCCTATGGGCATATAATTAGAGCTAACTATGCATTTTCTGAATGCATGAGCAAATGTAAGAATATTTCTTGCATTATGCCTGAGTTAGATAATCTCATATTGTCTTACCTCTCTGAGCCATCAGTGTTTTCATCTGCAAAGTAAAACTATTTTGTCAGCTGAATAACACTCTCAATCCGATTTGCCTCATAAGGCCTTTGTGAGATCCAATAAGCAGTATTGACCAGGATAGTTTTTTGTTTGAGTGATTTCTATGTGCCAGGTATTGTACCATGAACTTTCAGTGCATGAATCTGTATTAATATCCCTATGAGGGAGGCACCCTCTTCGGAACAACTACAAGATTTGCAGGGCTCAGTGCACCCCAAAAGGGCAAGCCTCTTTGTTTAGAGAGTATTACAAATTTCAAGAAGGTAACAACACAGTGTGAAGCCAGCTTTAAACCCCTTCTCAGTGTGGACTCCTCTGCAGCTACAGATGTCCACACGTTCCTGAAGGAAGCTCTGACTATTGCTCCCCATTTATGGATGTAAGGTAATGGAGACATGAGGAAATTTACATTCCTACAAGGTCCCTGGCTATTAAATAGGTACAGGCAAGATCCCTATCCCAGCAGTTTGAATCAAAAGCCTGTGTTCATTGCCATTAGTGTAAAATACATTTTCAGGGAGATGATACATACAGAAAAGTGCTCCATAAATAGTGTTATTATTATTATTTTTTGTATAGGAGCAGGGATAAAAAAAGGCAACAAGATTCCTGAACACTTCCTCCCAGGAGTTCGGCTACCTCCAGCAGGCTGGGATTGGGAGGACTTCTCATGCTCACATAAGACTCCCTCCTGCGCTCTCTCCCTCCCTCATTTAGGGACCATAAACACTGCGACAGGTACTGATTGGTTTGAGGCCATCAACATGAGTTTACACAAGGGGAGGTCATGCCTGATCAGCATGATTAATATCGCCTGTGAAGTGCCTCTAAGCTGTGTGCAGGAGAGGAGGAGCTAGAATCTGCCTGGGCTTGGAGGAGATTCCTGGTATATTGAAGGCTGGAAGACAGTGAAGATGGAATTGGGAGCTGATGGTGAAATGTTGATCTGGAGCACAAAACCAGTTTGTCAAATGCTCCTGAGAGTCTAGGCAATGTGCAGTCCTGATTTTTCCTTCCCAGATAATTCTTTAGAGTTTCTCACCCCACCAACTCCCAAGGTAATGGAGCCCAGCCCTGGAACCTTCTCCAAAGGCCTTGCCTCTGTGCTGACACACTCTTTGCTCCTTCGTTTGCAACTCTGGTTTGGGAAACAGGGGCACTATCTTTAGGGATATCAAGTCCCACATGCAACTATAGCTGATTTAAAGATCTAACTCCTATGCAAGCTGTATACCAAGACCTCCTATTAATTTTCACGGTGAAAAGCAACTCTATGAACCCAGATTAAGTTTACAGAAGTTGAATATTAGGAGTAGGTAGATCTGACCCTACTTGCAAACAGTGAGATTTAGGATTCCCCATCTCTCCTTATTCACTGCTGGGAATCAGTGGTTATGTTGATGGCAGAGGAGGTGCAAAGGACAGTAGCATCTAGACCAAAAACCAAGAAGGTTTTTCTATTAAGGGCCAGAAAGTAAATGCTTCAGGCTTTGTGAGCCATATGGCCTCTGTTATCATCACCGGCTTCTGCCATATTCACGTGGAGAAAGTCATGGACAATATGTGAATGAATGAGGTTGCCTGCTTTCCAGTGGGATGGCTTACGTTTGGCTTATGGGCCACCATTTGTCAAGTTTTTATCTAGACCAGTGATGGGAAACCTTTTAGAGACCAAGTGCCCAAACTGCTACCCCAAACCCAATTATTTATCACAAATTGTGAACACCGCAATTCAACCTGAATATCTGATTCTTAGCTGCTGGGGTTACTTGGCTCATGTGCCAACAGAGAGGTCTCTGTGTGCCTGCTGTGGCATGTTTGCCATAGGTTTGCCACCACTGATCTAAACTGTTCTATAGGTTTCATACTTGAATGTGCCTGAGGACTTCTGAGGATAGGTTTGGACAGTCAACAGTGACTTAAAAGGTCCTCTAAAAATGAGTTTATTATAGGTACTTTTGCAAAGACTTTGTTCCCAACCTTGGCCTAACATGTTGCTCTATGTAATTTAAAAAAAATGTGTGAGAGTGTCAAAAAATGAAAAAAAAAAAGATTTGGGTAGTAGAGAGGTTAGGTAACTTGGGAGTCATAGGGCTTGATTTGAGCTCTTGTCAGCCTGGTTTTTGAACTGCTTCTCACAAAACATCTAGAATTGACTGATCTAGAGATAACTTAACATAGTGCTCAGTTAGGTACTTAATAGAGGTGTGTAGTGATTATAGTGGTATAATTAGGGGGTAAGAATAGGAAGCACATTTACTAAGGGAGAGTCCAAAAGGCAAAAGCAGTACCCATTCTCTAGTTACTTTCTACCCTTGCTCCATCTCTACTCTTCCCTTTTCTTACTATATAAATCCTTTGAAATATAATAATGCTTTCAGTGGACCTAGGCATTTTTATTAGATGTCAGGATAATATTTGCCCAAAGTCACAGAACTCACATTTCTTGACAAAGTATGATGTCACTTAGAAGTCCATGTTCTTGACATTGTTTCAAGAGCCTGTTAAAAAAAGCCAAGTATGTTTTTATGGGCTCTCATGGCAGGGAAGCAGGCATGGTGATGCATGGTCATATCAATTAGAAGTGGATTAATTAAGCAATAAGACAGGAGCAGCAGTGCATTTCAGAGAGGTTATTGCACGGCTCATAGAGTGCTTCAGAGGCATCCAGCCAAGAGTCGAGTGACTTCCACGGCCAAGGCATTTCAGCCATCCAAGACGTGTAATGCTGTCCTAGAAACAGTATCCTCTGCCATTCAATTCCACTGTGAGAAATAAAAAGACCCTCTTATTAACTAGGTGTTATTAGGCATGGGCAAATTGACAGCCATTTCATTATTTCATAATTATGATTAATGGCCTTCCCAATGAAGTCATTGTCTGATATCCCAAAGCCAATTGGTCCCTTTAGGGACAGTGTCACCAAGTCATGGTTAATGTTCCTAGTAGCACAGAACACAACACATTTCACAAACCCTGGAGAGGGAGGGTAGGCCCTAATTGCTTTTGGAGACTGTTTGTGCAGGAAGTAGGCTCTTCATGGGGAAGTAATCTCTGAGGAGAACAAAAGGGGCTGGTGCATGGATGTGGTGATAGGAGAAGCATTTGCAGGAAGAGGCAGTTGATAACTGCAAACAGTATTTCAAGCATTCTTTGCTTTTACTAAGCATAGTCATATGGCCTTTTTTATCTGATTTCCTTAATAAACCCTTGAAGTGATGGCTGTTTCATGACTATAGATGTTAGGTAAGTGAGTCAAGGTCACAGAACTACTACACAGAAGAGATGGCATTTCAACCCAGGGCTTTAGATGAGTGCCTGCCTTATTCTGTAGATAGAAGCCTGGGCCAGGTGTGACAACTATAGAAGGCTGGAGAAATTACTTATTTGGTTAAAAGAAGTCACTGGACAATTTCCTGTCTCTACCTTCTCCTTCCCTCCCTTTTTTCCCTTTTTCCCCTCCTTCTCTCTGTCTCTGTGTCTGTCTGTCTGTCTGTCTTTCTCCAGGCATTCCAGAAACACAAAGATGAATAATCAGATTACAAATTGCTGTGACTGAGTTGTGTCCCCCAAAATTAATATGTTGATGTCCTAATCTAGAGCCTTTAAACAGGGGATTAATGTAAAATGATTGGATGAGGTCATATGGACTCTAATCCAGTATGACTTGTATCTTTATAAGAAGAAGAAATCAGGACACAGACTCATACAGAGGGGAGACCTTGTGAAGATGAAGAAACTAGCCACCTCTACAAACCGAGGAGGCAATCCCCAGAAGGAACTGATCATGTTGCCATTTTGATCTTGAACTTCCAGTCTCCAGAACTGTGAGAAATAAATTTCTGTTCTGTGAGGCACATAGTCTGTGGTAGTACTTTGTTACTGCAGCCCTAGCAAACCAATCTAGGCAGAAAGAGAATATAATCCAAGGTAACATGTGATCAGAGACACAAGCAGGAAGGGGCAGATAATATAGATAAAATAAAAATATTTTGGGGGTGGGCATACTGATAATATGTACCTCAATTTTAAATGTCCACATCTCTTGACCTGGATATTCCATAGGTTGTGGTTTATATCTAGATGACCCCCTCCCCCAGAGTATCACGTGCTCAAAGGTGGGGTTTTTGAAAGCTGATTGAATTATGGGTGGTATAACTGACTTGCTATTCAAAGGTGGGCTCTTTTCATTGTGCATGTGACTCAGAGTGCATCTCCCTTTCTGGCTCTGCTTTCTGTCTGCCATACTTTGAGTGTATGGCATGTACCTGTGTCATGCCACCTGCTTTGGAGCCAGTGAACTGTGGACCAAAACATCTCCAAACTATGAGCCAAAATAAACCTTTCATCCTTTTAACTATGGATATCAGGTATTTTGCTCCAGTGATGAGAAAAGTGACTAAGACATTGTACTTAGAATTTTATGCTAAATAGTCAAATTTATGTGGATGTATTCAAAGTCATGATGAGTTCAGGATCACAGAAAGTTGGACTGTATGCCAGTGGAGGACTTGTCCAATAAAATATAGTAATGCACTTTGATTCTGTGAAACATAATGAGCTTGTGGATAAGGTCAAGGTAGCTTCTTCAATGGTGTTGACATGAAAGATGTTAACAATATATTAAGGCAAAAAGGGTTAAATTATAAGGGAGGGTTCCATTCATGTATACTTACATTCATAAAATGCCTAGCAGGACAGTTACCAAGTTGTTAACAGTGACATTCTCAGGCTGTGTCCTTATAGGAGAACACTGGCTTTCTGCTTCAAATGAGATTGGAAGAAAGATGAACTCTAATAGGAAGGATGGTTTTCTTTTAAAATAATTTTTTATTTTAAAGAGAATAAAACCAAGCAAAATAAAACAATAAAGCCAATCAAAACAAAACAATGTAAGTGATACAGAATTTCAAAACAAGATAATAGGAAATCAACAATGGCTACCATAATGCCTCTTATTGTCTTCAAAATAGCTGCCCATACCATCAGACATAGGGAAATCAAACAAAACAAAATGAAATAGAACCAATAAAAACAAAACAATGAATGCAAATCAGGATTTCAAAACAATAATAGTAAATCCAAAATAGCTACCATAATATATCTTTTTATATTTGAAATAGCTGCCCATACCATCAGATATAATAAAGTCAAACAAGACAAAACAGAATAAAACCAAACCAAACAATGAAAATGATATAGGACTTTGAAACAAGATAATAGAGCATTAACAATGGCTACTACCTTCAGAAGGAGATTCCCCCATAGATGCTATATTGTGTACTGTTATCCTCTAAATAGATGACTTTAGGCCTGCAAAGTTAATGAAACACTAAGTACTACAAGCATTAAGTTGTATTTACTTCAATAGCTATCATCTCAGCCTGTGTTTCTCCAGATCAACTGGTCCTTCCCTGGGAGAGGGAGGGATGGGAGAGGACGATGGCTCTTCTTATGACCCAGCCCATGTGCAGAGGGGCTGGCATCTGATTCTCCTCCCCATGAGCTACACATGGTGCCAACTCACAGGAATTGGCTGGCTTATTGTTCTCCTCCCCATGGCCCATGACTGGTGCCAACTAACAGGAAGGGGCTGGCATCTGGTTGTCCTCCCCACAACCTGTGCATGGCACTGACTCACAGGAAGTGGCTGGTCTCTTGTTCTCTTCCCCATGGCCCACGAATTGCACTGACCAAAAGGATGGCTTTGTAAGCCTCCTTTTTTTAAATTCTGAGAAATCAGTGAATGTACAAGTATTTGAGAAAATAAAACAAAGCAAAAATAGTTGACGTTTACTGAGCGCTAAGTGCTTTACATGAAATAACTCATTTAATCCCTTGTAAGGCCTTATGAGTTAGGTATTGATGAACTTTGATTTCAAATAGGGAAACTAATGCAGCCCCTGAAAAATATGTGTCCTTTGTGCATGGTCATACAAGTAGAACACGACTGGATTGAGATTTGAATTCAGGCAATCTGGTTTCTGAATTTGTTACCTGTTTCAAAGATGTATACTCTTCCAGGGAATTTTATTATTTTGTGACTATCCAGAAAACAGGAAGATGATGATGATGTTGATGATAGCAGATCCTATTTATGGTGTACTTGTACATGGAGACAATTTGTCATTTGCATGTAATATCTCACTTAATCTTTAAAACAATCCTAGGAAGTATTATCAATAATTTTCAGGAGACATCAAGTAACCTACCAAAGGTGACACATTGGATTAGAAATAAGACTGGAATGCAGAACAAATTCTGACTCTTAAACACTGAACTTCATGGTCTCTTGGGGAACTAAGTAAGCTTCAGTCACATTTACTGCTAACTCCTTAATATTTATACCAAGTTGAAACCAGGTTTAACAAAACATCAGTGTCAATTTGAATATCAATTTGGTGGCAGCTCTCTGCTTTCCTGGAGTCCCTGCCTTCTCCGTGCTCTTTTAGTGATGCATTCTTTGACCTTGCTCCCAACCTGGCACCTTGGAGGGCAAAAGGAGAAGGAATGTTTCAGCATAATCCAGTCCAGACCAAGGACGTTTGGCCAGAAGAGCTCTGGAAACTCTAGGGCTTTGAAACAATTTGGAGTGACTGCACAGAGAGCTCCAGTAATGAGTGAGACTGACTTTCCTGTTAGCCTGGTGGACTGGGAGCTTACAGTCAAATTTAGGCTGATTTAAAGGAAACAAAGAAAAAACCCATTTCTGTAGCGTGCCAGAATTTTGCAGACTGAGATTTGTACCTGTGTCCTGTAGCCCATTTGCTGTTTTCTACCAACTGTTTTCATTTCCTCTTCTCTGGAGGTTTGTTCATACTTTTTTTCCCACAGATCCCCCTCTGCATCTTTTCTGTTTTCCAAGTCCTAGCCATTCTTCCCAGAGTACTCTCAGATCTCGAGAGTTCTTTTAAGCTACTCCAAAGGAGATGGCACTTATTCCTCCTTCAACTTATTGGGTCCTTGGTTAGAGCTTTTACCACCCTTTAACTTATAGCATCATAGTGTGGGAAAGTGATTGTACCTTCCTGCTTCCCAACACACAAATCAGGAGAAGATTGTGTTTTGCATATTTCAGGTAGTTAAAGATATATGCTCTGATTGTAAAAGGAAGGACAATCCCTCCTTCTCACACACTGCTGGTAGCTCTATTTTTCTTTCCTACCCCAATCTCTGGATTTATTTTCTTCCTACTGGCAATAGTTGGTATTTATTGTGCACTTACTATGTGCAACCATGGTGCCATATGCCTTAATGCATGCTCTTAGTCCTCTGAATAGACCTTGAGATAGATACAGTCGTCATGCTCATTTTATCCAGGAGGACACTGAAACTGGCCTTCTGGATTCAGTCAATAAAATGTGTGTGGAATAAATGGCAACTTTATGTAAGATCACCTTTCTAGAATGTTCTAGAACTAGGATAAGGAGCCAACTTAGCCTTCACGTCTGTACTTTCTTCCCTCTTTACAGGGCCATTTATATAACTTGTAGGGTTCAGTGCAAGATAAAAATGTGGGGTTCTTTTTAATGAATTAAGAATTTCAAGACACCTACAGAACATCACTGAACCAAGTGCAAAGCTCTTTAAGCTTGAGGCCTTGTGTAACTGTGGAGATCACTGGCCTATGAAGCCAGTCCTGCTTTTCTTCATTACTGTTCTTTTGCTCCCTGAGAAACTAAGCCCAAGCACTCTTGGTCACCTTCAGTTTGCTTCTTTCAGGACACCTAGAATGCATCACTTGTGTAAATGTCAATCCTCTGAATTTGCTGTTGCCCTTTGTGTTTTCAGCATAAATACAATAGTTCCCCCTTTTCTGCAGTGGATACATGCTAAGGCCCCGAGGAGATGCCTGAAACCTCAGTGATGAATCCAATAGATGCTACTTTTTTCATGTATATTTATGTTAAAGTGTAATTTTTAAAGTAGACATAGAAAGAGATCAACAGTAATAACAAGAGTAAAATTGAACAATTAAAACAATATACTTCCATAAAAGTTAGGTGAATGTGGCCTTTCTCAAAATACCTTATTGTACTTAGTCACCTTTCTTCTTTCACATTGTGATGATGTGAAATGAAACAGTGCCTACATGATGAAGTGAAGTGATAATGTAGGTATTTTGATGTAGTATTTGGCTACCACATAAGGGTTGCTTGAACACAGGCATTGCATTTGATGCCTGGATAGTCAATCTGATAAACTAGATGGCTACTAGATGACTACTGGGCAGGGAGCATACTCAGTGGGGGTACAAAAGGCAACAGGATGATTTGCTTTCTGGGCAGGATGGAATAGGACAATTTCAGATTTCATCACACTGCTTGGAATAGTGCATAATTTAAAATCTTTGAATTGCTTGTTTCTGGAGTTTTTAAAAATGGGTCATGGTTTTTCTTGGGTAACTGAAACTAGGGAGAGTGAATCTCAGACAAGGGAATCTACTATTCTTGAAGGGTAGACAAGAGTTACAAAGGAAGTTTATGCTGTGGGTTTGAGGTAGGCTGGTAGATGCTAGGGTAAAAAGCAGTGGTCAGAGCTTGTGTAAACACAGAACTGTCTTTGAATCTGATGGTAAAGTTAGGCATGACGGAAGACGTATTAGTCAAGGGATGATAAAATATGAGCAAAATCAAGTCATTACATGACTTTATATTAGCAGATAGAGGAGAGAAGGGCTATCATTGTAATACTAAATTGTAGTCACCCCATCAGCATTTACTGAATTCTGAACACTGTGGCAAGACCTTTGATGCATCCTTTTAAAAATGTAATTCTTATACAAATCTCATGGGACAAATAAATATTAATATACTCTATCCAAAGGTGGGTAAAGTGAGTTTAAACAGTCTGAAGGACTTGTGTGTCCAAGCTTAGAGTCTTAGTCTGTTATATGTTGCTATAACTGAACACTATGGAGTGCGTAATTTGTGAAGAATAAAGGCTCATTTGGCTCACAGTGCTGAAGGCTGTAAATTCAAGGTCAGGCAGGTGCATCTGGTGAGGTAGGGACTCTGTAGAGTTCCAAGGAAGCACAGGGCATCACATGGTGAGAAAGAGACCTAATGTCTTAGCTCAGGTTTCTCCTCTTCTTATAAGCTTAGACTCCATTAGATCAGAACGTATTTTATGGATTTGTTTAACCTTGGCTATCTCCAAATGTCTTGTGATGGTTAAGCTTCATCATGTCAGTTTGATTGTTTTAGGAACTGCTGGAAATCGGTGGAGCACAATTCTGGGTGTGTATGGGGGAGTAGTGGAGGCATCATTCTTGAGTATTATATTTGACCTCTCACCCCTTCCTCTCTGGCTCTGTTGCCCTGCTCTGATTTCTAGCTTCCACGAACTAAGTACCTTTTATTCTGTCATACCCTTCCACCACGATGCTACCGCCTTAGAGCCAGTTGCCCATAGACAGAATCCCTTGAAACTGAATTAAATTAAATCTTTCTTCATTGAAGTTGTAAGTGTAGGTTATTGTGTCCCAGCAATGGGAAAGCTAACATAGATCCCTTCTCCGAGTGCCATATTTGGATTAAGTTTTCACGCTCTTAATATTACAAAATGTAGATTAAATTTCAGTCTGAGTTTTAGTGGGGACATTCAGCCACAGGCCTGGGGTTGGAGCTCAGGTCTTTGTGACTGACTCCAGTGTCTGCTCTATTTTATTCTCTTAATATCATTGTCTTCCACGTAGTTTGCATAACATACCGTATTTGTAAAAAGCAGAATTTTGACAGGGAAAATGTTGAGATGTTGGCCACTGATGAAAGTTATCTTCTTTTCCCTTCTTTACTCCCTATAGGCCTGAGGGAACTTCAAATAGCTTCTCTCCCCACCTTCCCTAATGAGATACTTTAAAATAGCTTTTCTTGTGAGGCAAAATGGCTCCTGGTCATAGGGCTGGTGGTGAGGGAAATTATCTAATCCAGTTAGAAAGCAGTTCTTCCCTTGCTGTTTTGTCAGGAAAGTGATACCTGAGTCCAAAGCTGAGTAATTAAAAACCCTCTTAACACACTTGAAATCAAGTACTTCATATACAACATGCTGAGTCTTCTGTCCTCTGGGCTTGGGGTAATGATTGTCTTTTAATACCAATTTCAATTGTAGTTTGAACCTTAGGAGAAGCAAATAGAACGAAAAAAATCTTGTAAAAAATAGCAACATCATAATGCTACAAAAAAAAATTCTACCCTGTAGTAATGTTTCCCATAAGTTTGTACCTGACTCACTGCTGTTTGAACTTATTTGTTAAAAGCAAACCCCCCAACTCCATATAACATATATCTTTTTAGGCTGTAGTCTGGCTTCAAGTCATCGTACCTTTTTTAATGTGTAACAAAATCTCACATTTACTAAAATAACTTACAGTTAATTACATTTCATTGGGAATTCGTATTTACATCATGTGTTTACACTAGCAAGTTATCATGAGTTTAACACACCTGAGTGGTAATTTGCCTGTTTGGAACATTTCACAGTCTTCTTGAGCTTCCCCAGATGGGCTCCCTTTTTCCTGGAGGTTAGGAAATGAAAGAAGGAATTGGAGCTAGGTGAGGTATTCTTTGTTCCTTAAGGGCCATTCATCGTACACAGCTACTTGTAAACAGGTGTAGACCACTTCATGATAAGTGTGTCCATGAATGATAAATTTTTGTAAATTCTTCCTCTTTGTTTTCCTTATCCAATTCAAAATTGTCACTATCATCATCATCATTATCATCATCATCATCATCGGCAGCAGCAATAAATCATTATTATTATTTTTTTGGTACCAGAAATTGAACTCAGAACCTTCCACTTGCCAAGCTATATCCCTGGCCCCAGGAAATCAGTGAGTATTTGCTGATAGCTATGCACTACACATGAACTAAACATCTTATTTATTGTTATGGTTTAGACCTAAAACGTCTCCTAAAAGTCTCATGTATTGAGAATTGGGGTTTTTGGAAGGTAATGAGGGAGCTATACTCCTCAGTGGATTAATTCATTGATGAATTCATGGCTAACTGTGCCAGTAGGAGGGAGGCCTGAATTGGGGGAAGTGTGTCACTGAGGAAATGCCTTTGGTGCGTAAGTTTCTCTCTCCAGCTTCTCTCTTTTTCTCTCTTCCTGGATGCCATGCAGTGAGCAACTTTCTTCCACACCAAACCCTTCTACCATGACATTTCTGCCTTGAAGTTAATAACCATGGACTAAATCCTCTGAAATTGTGAGTCAAATTGTACTTCTTTCTCCTTTAGTTGTGAGTGTTGGGTATTTTTGCCCAACAATGGGAAAGGCGGATAATACAGATGTGTCTTACTTATAACATCTCGTTGAGGTTATGCCACATCCTGCGAAGCAGGTGTTACTTATTTCTGTTTTACTGGTTAGGAAACTGAAGCTGGGAGATAACAAGGCACTTGCTAAAGATCACACAAGCAGTAAGTGGCAGACTTGTGATGTGCACCGGAGTCTTCCCGCTCTGTAGAGTGCTCTCTTGACAACTATGGTGTACTCCTTCCAAAGAGGTGGCCAAGAGAAAATACATGTATGTTTATGGAGGGAAGTCATGAGTGGTTCCAGGTTTTCAGTTTTGTAACCTCACAACCTATCCCAAATTTTGATGCTAAGACAACAGCTTGACCAGAACTTTCTAAAAAGTACAACATTGTAAAAAGTAGGAAATAGTGGAAAAGACTTAATATTTTATCAGTAAAGGATTAAGGTGTAAAAGAATGATGCCTGTCATGATGGAATCTATTCAATCACTGAAAAGAATGCCAGAACTGAGTGAGGATAGAAGAAGGGCAGTCAGGTAAAGGAAAGGACTTGTCCCAGGTCATACATTTACCTTCTCCTTCCTACTGCCTCTTCCCTAGAATGCCCAGCCAATAGGTTTCCCATAACCAGAACTCCAAAGTTTCCTTTGATGTGATCAACACTGGAGGGAAACTGAGAGGATCAAGAGGGTCATAGCCTCAGGTAAGGTCATGAAATCTTGAGCTAGGAAAAGCCCACCATTTTCAATACTCTCTTAGTCCATTATTCTGCTGCTACACCTGAATACCACAGACTGGGTAACTTATAAAAAATAGGAGTTTATTTGGGCCATAGTTTTGGAGGCTGGGAAGGTCAAGAACATGGCAGTGGCTTCAGGCCAGGGACTCTATGCTGTGTCATAATACGGCAGAAGGGCAAGTGAGCATGTGTAAGGCAAAAAGAACAAGGGCTGAATTTTTTCTTTATCAGGAGTCTACTCCTGTCCTATTGTCATTTACCCATTAATGAGGGCAGAGCCTTCATGACGTAATCACCCCTTAAAGGCCTCATCTGTTCATACTGTCAAACTAGTAATTAAATTTAACATGAGTTTTGGAAGGAAAATTCAAGCCATGGCACAAACCTGTCCTGAATGACACAGGAGAAAAAATGGTGGCTTTGTGGTGAGTCTGTAGTGATGGCCCAAAACCTACTTACTTATTTAAGTAAGTGCCAACACTGCAACACTGCAATTAAACCTGAATACTAAAGCTTTCATTTAGAAAAGAACAGCTCACACATTGACATCTTTTGCTTTAAAAGGAAAATAAATAACACATGTGCTGTAGGTTCGCCACCACTGGTCTAGGGGATTGGCTTCCCTCAGCTCTCAACTCCTCCTTTGGCTAGCACAGAGCAACAGAAAAATGCCTGGGTGTCAGGGACACTGACAGAGCACTGGACCAGGAGCATCTTGCAATCACAGGCAGGAGAGAACATACCCATGACCGCTGCTGTTCAGTACACACAGGGCCTCTCAGAAAACATCAGCCTGTCTGAGGCACTCTCTCCTATAGTGATCTGGTTGTAGATCAGTCACCCAGTTCTAACTCAACTCATGGGGGTGGGGAAGGGAGGAATCTCAAATTACTAAAGTGGGATCTTATTAGAAAGCCAATGTAGTTATAGCAAAAATAACATTAATTTTGTTGAGATATTGATTTATTGTTCTGAGATCAATCTTTGTTTCAATGATTATGTTTCCAGGTTGGTGTCCTGTTCTTGCTTTTTTTTTTTTTCCATAAGCGGGACATTTTCTGTTTATTGTACTCCCTGGCCATTGTTGCTCCTGACCTCATCTTTAATTTAGTGACATTCTTGGGACTGTTTATGTTGAAGAATTCAGCTACCTTTTGTCATTTCTGCAATAGATTGGATGGTGAGAAGTGTTCCCACTCCACAGAAAACAGCATCAGCGCCATGATATGTGGTGGCTGATGATTCCAAGGATGCTACATGGGTTTATTAATCATAACTACAAACCAAAGGCTGTATGTTTTCTCCAGGAGTGGAGTGAGAGATTACCTTGTCTTCTGCTGCTCCCACGGTATAATCAAGGCATCAAGCTAAATTAAAGGAAATGCTATCTTCCTGTGACAGCAGGTGCAAAATTACCCCTAATTATGAATTTGCTAGGTACAACAGTGACTCTGCGTGAATTATAACATTGTGTTCATTAAAACAACCATTTAGGGTCTCACTTACCTTGACATGTATACAGAATCTCCGAATCCCTCAGTGAGCCCATTTCAAATCATTCACTGTGCTCTTGAAGAACTGCAATGGTCTCTTTGCGACCCAAACATTGTTCGAAGTATAAGGTTCATAGTAAGACACACAGGGTCTGCGTCACAGATTTACTATAGACTGGTGCGTGACTTGAATAAATCAGCCACATTTTCATAACTCGGTTTCTTCATTTGTAGAATGAGGGGGCAGAATCGTGCTTTCTGTAAAGTAGTGCTTCTCAAACTGTGTTGTGCTAACAGTCCAGAAGCAGGCCTCCTTTGAAAGCTTGTTAGAAATGTAGAATTTTAGCTCATACCCCAGACCCACTAGTTTCAAGTGTAAACATGCATACAGGTTATTGGAGGGTTATGTTGAAATGCAGATTGTGATTTAGTAGATTTGGAGAGGAGCCCGAGTTTCTTCATTACAGTAACCTTCCAGGAGATGCTGCTGTTGCTTCTCCACGAACCACACTTAGACTAGCAAGGCTCTAAGATCTCTTCTAGCTGTATATCCTAGTAGTAGGTGACTTTTATTGCATTTATTGGGTGCCTTCTCTTTGTAGGCATTGTGCATGTATTGTCTCATTTAATTTCTCTTAAGAATGTTGCAGAAGGGATATAGCTAATAACAACCACATTTTATGGATCATGAATAGCTAGACCAAGGTCACATGGAGGGCAGAGATGAGATATGAACCAAGATCATCTGGCTTTGTTGTTCATATAGCTAACAGCATTACTCTATTGCCTTCCAAGTAATTCAGCTTTTGGAAAACTCTTATTTCTTTAATCCTCTGCATAAAGTTATGGTGCCTGATTCTCAATGGAGAATCAAGATGCTAATATAATCAGTTGTTATACACTAGTTCTATCTCATTCTTTTCCAAGGTTGTATGATATTAGGTTGTGCAATGGATGGAATTTTATCTTGCCCGAAATTCATGTGTTAAAATTCTAACCCCAAGATGATTGTATTATGAGGTGGGGCTTTTGGGAAATAATTAGGTCATGAGGGTAGAGCCTTTGTGAATGAGATTTGTGCCTTAGAAAAGATGCCCCAGAGAGCTGCCTTGTCACTTACCATGTGAGGATGCAGCTACAGCAGTCTTCAGTGTGCAAGAGCACGTGCATTAGAGCTCAACCATGCTGGCGCCCTGATCGTAGACTTCTAACCTCCAGAACTGTGAGTACTAAGTCTCTATTTATAAGGCACTCAGTTTATAGTGCTTTATTATAGCAGCCAATCTGAACTGAGACAAATGTGTTCATTATACAATTCACTATCAAGGGACATTTTGGAGAGTTCTAATTTTTTCCTATTATGAACACTGATGCAATAAACATACTTGTACATACACTGTACATAGTGTGGTTGTGAGACAGAGTCCTAGAAGTTCCTTCCTGGACTAAAGGGTATACACATGTGGATAAGTACTATTGTTATGAGTATCATTGGGGCTCATAGTTCGAATATTAAAATTAAAATTCCTTATCAAGTGTACAAATTTAAAATTTGAAACCCCAATTTCTTTTCTTTTTTTTTTTTTTTTCGGTACTGGAGATTGAACTCACAACCTCGCACCTGCCAGACAGGTGCTTAAGCCACTGAGCCAAACTCTCAGCCCTGGTTTTTTGAGGCAGGGTCGCACTGTGTAGCTCAGGTCGGCCTTGCACTAGCGTTGTAGCCCAGGCCGGCCTCGAACTCACAACGCTCCGCCTACCTCAGCCTCCTGAGTGCTGGGATTAAAGGCGTGCGCCACCACGCCCGGCTTGAAACCCCAATTTCTGTGAGCAAAAATTCATACTTTATAATTTTAATAGCAAACTTATTACCTGTGAAGGTGGACTCTTTGAGTCATTCTCACTATCAAAATGTTGATCTCACTGAGAAACAGTGATGTTCTTGTAAAACTAAGAAAAATAAGGAAAAGGAAGTCATGAAGCTGGAATATGTTTAAACTAAATTTGTTGAACTGGATTTCTGAAAAGATAAACCTCATATTTGGGAAAATGGAACTGCTAAATTTCCTTGTTTGCTCCACATAATTAGCCTAAACCTCAAAAGACTCTGTCTAGGGCAGCTAAAACTTCAGGAAAAAAAGCATGAAGGTTCATTTTGATGAGAAGATTGAATTCCAAATGGTTGTTTGGGGAACTGACTTAGATTTCTGGCTGAAACTCAAGCTGTTATACATTTGCCTATATATCTAATGCTATGCTCAAGTTCCCAAGCCTTCTTTGATGGATTTTTTTTTTATTTGTGAGTCTGGGTATCTCTTCCTTCTATAAATGATTATTTCTCTACACAGATACACGTGGGAGAATATTTAATTAGAATTGAAAATGTTTTGAGCATGTTAAGTACAATCTAAGTGATAAGCATCATGATCCTTAAATGCTACAATAAGCATTATAATACATGTCTAATTCACTGATGAGCACTTGGCATGCCTTTGACAAATTCTTAATAAATTGCTCAAAAGAGGCCTTTAGAAAGTGTCATTTCACACTGTATAACTCTACCTCTGATATTTTTCAACCTTGTCTATCTGCAGAAATGGGAAATTCTCTTGAACATTTTTCTTAACTGATTCTGATTTATGGGCTTCAGTGGAAACTCCCAGGGACTTGTTGCAATATACTGTAAATGAAATCTGCTAGCTACACAATTTGAAAAGTGAAAGTTGCAGTCTCCAAGTTTTCAAAAGCAGTCCATTTCACATAGACAATGAATTATGGGATCCATAAGTACATAGAAAGCCTGAATCCTGCACTTGGTATGTATCGTCAAGGGAAAAGCTGTATGACTCTTACTAGGATGATCTACAGCACAGATGTCATCTGGCAGGTATTAAGAGAAGATTGATAGCAATTTAGTTGATTGTTAGCATTAGGGGCAGCAATTCTTTAACGTCAAAGTGCTCAATATATTCTGCCTATGCCCAGATTTCAAACTTTGCAATTAAATTTGGGAGTTTAAAAAAACTATTTTAGACATTAATTAATTTTTTGAAAAGACATTAATTTAAGGAACTTTGTGGCTACAGAGCAGCTCTTAAATTACTTGGAAGTGGAAAAGAATAACACTGAGTGTGTCAGGATCATTTGTTTATTTCCTACTATATATATGTCCCAAGCTAGATACTCTAACTTCAAGTTTGGTAATAATTAATTTCAGCCTTCTTTATCTGCATTAAAATATCTGAAAAATTTAGTGATGCTAATACTGGTGAAGTAGGTGAAGATCAAAAAGACTAGATGTGGTTTCTGTGTTCATAATGTTAATGAGGGGTTTGGGTTCATTAACTAAACTTTGTATTTTGAAATGATTTTAGATGTACAGACATTTACAAAGCTAATACAAACAATGCACTTATACCTTTTCCTTTTTCTCCCTAAACTTAACATAGAACCCAAGTAAAATATGTAAAGTCTGGAGTTTAGTTAATAGTAAAGCAATTTTTCTTTCAGTAAAGCCATTTTTATCTAGGATCCTGTTGAAGATACCATATTGTTCTGAGTCTTTATGTCCCTTTAGTTTTTTAGTCTGTGACAGTTTCTCAGATTGTTTGTTTTTTGTGATCTTGTGAATTTTGAGGAATATTGGTTAGGTATTTTGTAGAATGCCACTCAACTTGGGTTTATCTTGATTTTTTTCCCCTCATGATTAGATTGTGGTTATGGATTAGGAGGAAAACACTCTGAAAGTAATCATATTATATCATAT
This sequence comes from Dasyprocta punctata, assembly GCA_004363535.1. Taxonomy (NCBI): domain Eukaryota; kingdom Metazoa; phylum Chordata; class Mammalia; order Rodentia; family Dasyproctidae; genus Dasyprocta; species Dasyprocta punctata. The sequence goes on from RJWM01004138.1 coordinate 34,795, forward strand.
ATCATTCTATATGTTTTCAACATAATTTATCACTGGCAATGTTAACTTTGATCTCTTGATTAAAGTTCTGTCTGCCATGTTTCTAGACTTACAGTTAGGGTTAATAAAAGAGTACAAAATTTGATTGGTAATGTTTGTCATGAGCACAGACTTAGGTAATTGTACTCACAGCAAGTATTTGCCATATCTGACTTACATGAAATTACCAAGTGAAGAAATATATTTACTTAGAAGATTTTCCATCATTGTATTAATAGGCCAGTCCATTTATTATAAGCATTCAAAAAACAAATATATACATTTTAAATGACCATCTATACTCAGTTCCAAGAATATGTGAGGCCCTTATGCATGTTTCTCATTTAATAGACTGAGAGAATATTAGGGCTAATGTAAGATTTGAGAAAGCAATTTCTTGATTTTTCAATTGAAAAAAAATTTAAATAAAAAAGCAAACACACCAGATGCCCAGAAAATCACAATTCTTGCCTGAAGCATAGAAGGGTTAGCAAATGTATTGATGAATTTCTTGTCATTGGGACAAAATACCCAATACCCACAATTTAAAAGAAGAGACATTTATTTTGGCTTATAGCTTCAGCAGGTTCAGTTCATAGTATGCTGGCTCCAAGGTAGAAACAGCATGGCAGAAGGAAACAGAGTAAAGATACTCCCCACATGGCAGCCAGGAAGCAGAGAGTGAAGGGAGTGTTGAGAATAAGAATATACCCTTTGAAGTCAATCCTCCAGTAACCTGCCCCTTCTGACCAAGTTCCACCTCAGAACATGAGGCTATCATGGAACATTTTAGATCTAAACAGTAACAGCAACTTAGCAATAATCTGTCTCAAAAAAAAATTTTTTTTAAATGGTTGTGGATGTAACTCATTGTGAAAGCCCTGGGTTCAATTCCAAAAACTGCAAAAAAAAAAAAAAATCTATGAAGGAAATAAATGCAGAATTTTGACAAGACAGCCATAGAATACTTGGTTGCCAAAGTGATGCAACCTTGAAAACTGTCTGAAGCACAAGGGTCCTGTGCAATGATGTCCCCTGAGAAGAAAGGCTGACAAGCCCAGCAACACAGAGAAAAGCCTGCCCATCTGTATTTTAGTAAACAATGGAACAGTAGATGTATTCATGCCTTATCCATACTGGCTTGGTAGTTGGTATCTTGTCTGAACAGGTGGCTTTTCATGGTGACATAGTGGGTCAACATTCTGGGCAGGCTAGAAGTGTCAGGGAGTTGATTTTTCCAAGCTGTTCTTAAGCTACAGTGAGTGGGAGTTGGCAGGTCAACATCATCCCTCAGGAATAACTCAAAGTCAGGCTCTGTGTTTTTCAATGCTCCTCAGGCATCCTCAGTGGGACTGGACTTGTATCACCCATTGTGATAAGCTGCTTGATCACACACCTTTGATGGGCTTCTTTCCCTTCACTGCCTCTCTTCTTCATTCCCTTATCATCTTCCTTTCACATAAGCTACTTGGACTCATATCCTTGTCTCAGAGTCTCATCTGGATGAACATAACCTATAATAAATGGAAAAGGTGGTACAAGCTGAGTCGGAAATGTAGGCAGAGGCTGGATCATGCAGGGCTTAGACTGGCTTTGTAAAGGAGTTTGATTTCATTCAAGTGCTATCGGAAGCAACTGCAGGCTCTTAGGAAGGAGTGATTTGATTAGATTTAGGTTTAAAAACGATACTTTAAAAATATAGGTTAGCCTTACAGTCATAGATTTAGAACGCATCTTAGCGCTAATCTGCTTGAACTTTATAGGGAAAAAAATAAAATCCATAGAAACAGTGATTTGCCCAATGCTACCCAGTGGCGTGGGTGTGGCTGCTACAATTTAGATCTTATAACCAAAGTCTCTGACTGTCCTTGGCTCAGTGAAGCTTGTGGTGACTCTGATAACCCCACAGAATAGTTTCACACAAGACAGTATTTGCCAAGGGAAGTAAAATGAATTCTGAATTCAATGTTGTGCTGTAGAGGACTGCATTACGTAATTACCATAGCATGTTAGACAGTTGAAATTGCAGGAGACAAAAACAGTTAAGACACTGGCCTAGTTATTAAGTATTAAAGACACTAAAGTCCTTTGCTGTATGATAAGTACCAGGATAGGGCACGATAACTGTTTGCAAATATTTGTAAAGGTATACACAGTGAGGAGAGAGAGAAATTACTGAGCTTAGAGCAGTGGAGGAAATCTTGAAGTAATGAGGTGAAACAAAAGGGAGATATTATTAGCTGAAGAGTGGGAACCAAGTCTTTGCAATGAGAACCAGTCTGTTATATTTACACACAAACTCAATTGTCTGAGTGAACTTTATACAGTACTTGAAATGAAAAACAATAGAATTAGAAAGCTTTACACAGGCACATATTGCCTGTATTTCATGAAATTGTTTTCCTATACCCTCCTACTTTTCCAACACATTTATTGTATATTTGAAATGTCATCATTTTACAACAGTAGATGTGCATCACAGTTTGATCATTTTTATGACTAGGTCAAATGTCTCTCTCATGAAACAGAAACAGCTAAATAATTGGACTATAAGCCCACTATTTTCTAATTATATTTCATTCACTGATTATGTGGCATTAAAAGAGAATACAGAGAGATAATGTGGCTGAATAGAGGAGGAGCCTCATTGAGAGCTATTCAGAGGAATTAAACTAAAACACAGGTAATTGGGAGTAAGAGGAGGGACATAACACCCTGAAGCTAAAATCAATCTGACATAAGAGACTAATAGATCAACGAAAACATAGATAAAGGACTTAATAAAATGACTAGTCAGTCTACCTGGCTGCTGGTGGATAGCTGGATTGGGACAACTGCTGGTCATACTTGGAATCTTTTTTGTCTTTTTGAGACAGGGTCTCGCTATGACTTGAGCTCACTTTGTAGCCCAGGCTGGTCTCGAACTTGCAACAATCCTTCTTCCTCAGCCTCCTAAGTGCTAGGATTACAGGAGTGTGCCACCACGCCCAGCTATACTTGGAATCTTAAAAGAAGATGAAGAAGAAAAAAAGAATATACTAAAATAACATGGCCCTGTCTCTTCTGTCTTCCTCCAAACAGGAGACACTATAGTCCAGCAGTAAATTCTACCAACATGAACAGCTCCTTCCCTGATGACCAGTCAGTTTTCCTTTTTTTCATGTTTTTTTTCCTTTTTTCCTTTCCTTTTTTCTTTCCTTCCCTTTCCTTTTGTGCATGAGAACATTATCTGGAACCACTAGAAACAAAGTTAAAGACTACAGGAGTGCATTACAAACTGGAACATAGTAAATGGCCCCATCCCTATGACCTGTGGTTAGAGAGGGAATTAAAAAGCCTTGCACCTTGGCACTGTGCAGCCTTGGGCTGTCCCCATGCTACCAGGGCAGGAGCAGAAAGGCACCCCACTGCACTCCTTCAAGGAAGTTACAGACTACAATAGAGGTGGATGACAGTGGCAGTGAACCTTGTAAAGCAATGAATGGGAAGTTAGCACCCCACCTTGGGAGAGGAGTAAGAATTGGGACTGAGCAGCCTTGGACTGCAACAGCTGGAGCAGAGGACCAGATCATATCACAGCATCCCACACCACCTTGCAACAAATGACCTGAGAGTACAGAGATTTGCCAGTTGAAGAGGAGCACAGAAGGCTGAGCAAAGACCAGAAGGAGCCAATGGTGCATGCTACTCGGAAGAGACCCTGTCTCAGCCTGAAAACAGCACAGCAACTAAGAAAGACACCACCAAAAGAAACAGGATAAGGTGTGTGTGTGTGGGGGGGGTCTGCTAAGAAACATACAGAAAGTATTGACTGAAGACTTTGGCCCGAGGCCCTCACATCTGGAGGACAAGATCAGTCTTAGATCCAGCATGAACCCTACTGCAGGCTTGGCAGTGTTATCCAGTAGTTTTGGAATCTTGGTGGACATCAGAAGAATTTTTCTTTTTTCTTTTCTTTTTCTTTTTTTGCTGGTTGGTTCCACATTCCTTCTTTTTTCTTCTTTTGCCTTTTTTCCTATATTTTTGTCCTACTCTGTCTTCTTTCCCCCTTTCCTCAATTTGCCTCTCTAGACTTAATCATATTTTCATACGAGTGAATAGTCTCTTCAAGTTTTCTGGTCAACTTCAATAATCCCTTGCTTACTTGCTCACTGTTTCTCATATGCCCTCTTCTCTAGTTTCCCAAAGTTTGCATGATCATCTTCTATCCTACAGCATGGTTTCTACTTTATTTCTTTACAGTTATCTCTGTTCTATTCACCTTCTTAAATTTCCCCACCACAGTGTAAAACCACTGTAACAAGGGGAAACACTTAGCATACAAGCTCCCAATTTTTGATGAGTTCTGTTATATAACTGTAGATTTTGCATCTATGGGTAAAGGTGCAAAATTAATAGTTGCAACAGTTTGTAAGTTTCTAAACTGTGCTTGATGCTATTGTTGTTGCTATTTATACTCCTTTAGCTAGGATGTAATATCTGTTTTAATCAGTTGCTCTCACTTCTGTAACAATACTGGGAAGTTCTGGGGTAAAAACTTCACCACACTCCAGAACCAAGGGACTGGTGATGAAACCAACCAGATACCAACATATCACTCTTAATTAATTGGAAAGGTAGGATTTTGGGACAGAAACAAACCAAGAAGTTCTTACATACAGAAGACATCCCTGAAGAACAAACCTTGATACCAGTGATAAAGCTACCTACTACAAAAACTTACAAGAATCAAGACAGAAAAAAAGCTTTTGAAATAGAAAATGACACACCACAGAGGGAAAATGCTATCTCAGACCTCCAGCTCACCCAGAACAAGTCCAGGACACAATGAGATAGAGGAAAATGGAAGACACACACCTGAAATTTTTGAAGTGATAGCAACAAAATTAAAGGAAAAAATTCATGAGACTATAGAGGCAGTCAGATCAGAAATAATCTCTCAGGTAAAAAAAGAACTGTCAACATTCATAAAGGAATTCTTCAGCAAATCTAGAGTAGAGATAGATAAAAAAAAGATGATGATAGGAAGATGAAAACCATGAATGATCAATATAGGAAAGAAATAGAATGAAAGAAATGGATTCAAACAGAAATCTAGGATATTAAAAATTCCATTAAAAGCTGGCAAAATAGCTTGAATGAAACTGAAGATAGACTTTCAGACCTTGAAGACAGGATCATGGATAGTGATCATGAAAAAAAGGATCTCTTGAAAATAACAAAAGATCAGGAAATAATTCAATAGTTGCAAGACAATGCAAATAAAAATAATATAAAAAGTTGGTGTCAATGATAAAGCAGCAGTTGACATAAATGACATAAAAAATTTGTAGAACAATAGCAGAAAATTTTGTAAGTATGGGAAAAGAATCTTACCTACAGACAAGTGAGGCATATCAATCCCCAATTAGTCATAATCAAAATAAATCTACATCCAGACATATAATATTCGAGATCCCAGAAATTCAGCACAAGAACAGTATATTAAAAGCTGTTAGAGAAAAGAAACAGATCACCTATAAAGGAAAGCCCATCAGAGTCACAGCTGACTTTTCAGCACAAACCCTCAAGTCTAGAAGAGCTTAGAGTAAAGTATTTCAAATCCTGAAAGAAAATAACTTCCAACCCAGAATGGTGTACTCTTAAAAACTATCTTCCAAATTAATGGAGAAATAAGACACTTCTAATACAAAGAACTACTGAAGAAATTCATGAACACCAAACCGATATTACAAAGAGTACTGAAAGATACTCTAGACAGAGATAAAAATGATGCCAATTCCAAGAACAATAGCAAAAAGAAACTACCAAGTAGGCAAGCAATTAAACAGAGGGGAAAAGGAGGGAGCCAACAGCAAGAAAATAACACGACAAAGATAAGCCAGTACATGTCAGTTATAACCATCAATATAAATGGTCTCAATTCATCAATCAAAAGAATAAGACTGGCAAAATGGATCAAGATACAAGATCCAACAATATGCTGTATACAAGCACATTTAACTAAAAAAAATTATAGACTAAAAGTAAAAGACTGGAAAACAATACTCTGTGCAACAGGAACCCAGAAAAAGGCAGGGCTATTTATTCTATTTGCAGATAATGTGAACTCAGACCAAAAATGATCAAAAGAGGTAAAGAAAGGCACTACATACTTGTTAGGGGAAAACTTGAGAGAAGATAACATTCATAAGTGTATATGCACCAAATATGGGAGCTTCCAAATATACAAGACAAATAATAATAAACATGAAAAGTCAAATGAGCATTAAAACAATTGTAATGGGGGCTCCTAATACTCCACAGTCACAAATAGATAGATCTACCACACAAAAAATCAGCAAAGAATTATCAGAACTGAACCAAACCTGTGGACAAATGGACTTAGTAGATGTTTACAGTGTTCCAGCATACAATTTGAGAATACACATTCTTCTCAGCTGCACATGGGATGTTCTCTAAGATAAACCATATCCTAGCCCATAGAACATGCTTAAGTAAATGCAAAAGAATTGAAATTATCCCATGTATATTACCCGACCATAGTGCAATGAAATTGAAAATTAATGGCAAAAGAAACCACAAAAACTCCATAAACACACTTAGAAATTAAATAACAACCAATGGGTCACAGATGAAACTAAAGAATAAATTAAACAATATGTGTAGTTAAACAAAAATGCAGATACTACATACCAAAACCCGTGGGATGCAACGAAAGTAGTCCAAGAGAGAAATTTATAGTGGTGAATTTTCACACCAGGAAAACATAATAAGCACAAATAAACAACCTAATGTTGCACCCCAAGATTCTACATAAAAGAGGAGCATGTCAAGCCCAAATCTCACACAAGGGATGAAATTATAAAAATCAGGGCAGAAATTAACACAATTGAGACAAAAAAAAATACAAAGAATTAATGAATCAAAGAGTCTGTCCTTTGAGAGAATAAATAAAATTGAAAAACCCTTACCAATCTTATAAAAAAAAGAATAAAAGACTAATTCATGCAATGGGGAATGAAAGGGTGAAATTACTACAGATCCTGTGGAAATTTAGAAGATCATCATTACCTATTTTGAAAATCTTTACTCTCATAGAATGGAAATCACAGAAGAAGCAGACAGATTCCTAGATACGTATGAATTATCAAAGCTGAATCAAGAAGATATAAAAATTCTGAACAACACAATATCAGTTACTGAGATTGAAAATGTAATCAAAAACTTATCAACAAAGAAAAGCCCAGTTCATGATGGATTCATGACTGAATTCTACAAGAAATTTAGAGATTTACTGCCAATACTCCTCAAACTGTTTAATGAAATTGAAAAGGAAGCTTTGCTCCCTAATCATTCCTGGAAGTGAGTATCACCTGGATACCAAAACCAGAGAAAGACCTAACCAAAAAAGAGAATTACAGGCCAATCTTGCTAATAAACATAGTTGCAAAAATCCTTAATAAGACACTAGCAAATCATCAAGTGAGATTCATCCCAGGAATGCAGGGATGGTTCAACATATGCAAATCAATAAATATAATACATCACATTGACAGAGCCAAAGACAAAAATCACATGGTCATCTCAGTAAATGCAGAAAAACTTTTGACAAAGTCCAACACTCATTCATGATAAAAACCCTACAGAAAATTGTAATAGATGGTATTTATCTCAATCTGATGAGAGCTGTCTATGACAACCCAACAGCCAACATTGTACTAAATGGACAAAAACTGAAAGCTTTCAATCTAAAATCAGGAACAACACAAGGATGTTCACTAGCACCACTGCTATTCAATATAGTTCTGAAAACACTAGCCGGAGTAAATAGACAAGAGATGAAATAAAAAGAATAAGGACATGAAGGGAAGAAGTTAAATTATCATTATTTGCAGATGACATTATACTCTACATAGAAGACCTCAAAAACTACACCACAAGACTTCTAGATTTAATAACCAAATTCAGTGGCATGCCTGCATGCAAATCAACACTCAAAAATCAATAGCATTCCTGCACACAAACTACAAACTCACTGAGACAGAAATTTGGGGAACCACAACTGTTATAATAGCATCCAAAAAAAAAAAAAAAGAAAATGAAATTCTTAGGAATCAGTCTAACAAAGGAAGTAAGGAATCTATATATTGAAAATTACAGTACTCTGAAAAAGAAAACCAAAGTGGATGTCAGAAAATGTAGATATTCCTTGTTCATGGATAGGAAGTACCAACATAGTAAAAATGAACATACTCCAAAAATTGTTATACAGATTTAATGTAATCCCAATCAAAAATAACATTAGCGTATTTCACAGAAATAAAGAAAACATTCCTAAAGTTCATCTGAAACCAGATGTTACCTAGAATAACAGAGGCAATCCCAGGCAAAAAAGGCAAGGCAGGTGGCATCACACTCCCTGACTGGAAATTATACTACAAAACTACTGTGATAAAATCAGCATGGTACTGGCAAAAACAAAGCAAAACCAAACAAAACAGACTTGAGGACCAGTGGAACAGATTAGAAGATGCAAACACAGCTACAAAAACTATCAGTTACCTTACTTTTGACAAAGGGACCAAATATGTTCACGGAAGAAAGATAGTCTTTTTAATAAATGGTGCTTGAAAAACTGGCTCTCTGAACACTAAAACTAGACCCATGTCTATCACCATGCACTAAACTAAAGTCAGAATGTATCAAAGATCTGAATATTAAAACAGAAGCATTAAATCTACTGGAAGAGAAAGTAGGTAGAAGTCTTGAAAACATAGTTGTAGATAGAGGGTTCATGAACCAAACCCAGACTTCATGGAAAATACTTCAAAGAATCAACAACTGAGATCTCACCTCATTATAAAGCTTTTGCACAGCAAAAGAAATTACTAACAGAGTGAAAAGACAATGTGCAGAGTGTGACAAAATTTTAGGCAGCTGTTCCTTAGACAAAGGGCTTTTATCTAGAACATTTAAAGAATTGAAAGAGATCAGCACCCTCCCACCCAATTCAAACACACAATCCAAAAATGGGCATCTGAGATGTATACACAAATGGCAAATAAATGTATGAAAAAGTATTCAACATCTCTGGTCATGGAGAGATGCAAATTAAAACAACACCGAGACTCCATCTCAATCCAGAAAGACTGGCTCTCATCAAGAAATCAACCAATAACAAATGCTGGGGTGGTGGCTGTGGGGAAAAAGGAATACTTCTGTACTGTTGATGAGTGTGTAGGCTGGTTTGGCCACTGTGAAAATCAGTGTAGAGATTCTTCAAAAAACTAGGATTAGATGTCCCGTTTGACCCAGCTCTACCCCTGTGAGTATCTTCCCAGTCGAATTAAAACATCATACCATAGCAATATATGTGCACTGATGTTTATTGCAGCACTATTTGTCACAGCTAAATCTTGGAAACAGCCCAAATGCCCATCAATTGAGGAATGGTTAAGAAAGATATGATATTTTTGTATAGTGGAGTACTACTCAGCCATACAGAAGGATAAACTTGAGACTTTTATGCGTAAATGGACACAACTTGAGACCATACTCATAAGTGAAATAAATTAGACTTACATGTGTAAACATCATATTGTCTCCCTGGTGTGAGAAACTAAAAGAGTAAATAACATCTAAAATGCACAATAAATATTGTGAAGTGGGAAGAAATTGTTTAGAAGAAAAAGGAACTAGGGCAGATGAAAGGGGAAAGGACAGTAGGGAAAAGGGAAAAAGTGCCAGTCAGTTATACCATTAGCGTCTCTTAGTTTATTAAAAAGGAAGGTTTGTAACAAATATCGATTGGAGAAATTTTTATGCCCATATCTTGTACCCTGAGCAACGCCTTGAGCAACTACTTTAAAGATAACAACATGGAACCTGTTAACTATTGTTATTTTCCTATTATTTTGCTATGAAATTTTGTTTTACCTTTTTCCATAAAATAAAATAATGGAAAAAAGAGACTACATTACAATTATCAATCATTTCGATAGTGTTTTACATTTGTACAATTGTGACCTCAAAAAAAAAAAAACTAAGTTACTGAAATACTGAATATTCACTGGAAGATGTAGGTTTCAAGTGAGACTTTGTTTAAGCTTACAAAATATGGGTCTAGTTTTAGTCTTCAGCATGTAGAGAGCCAGTTTTTCGAGCGCCATTTATTAAAGAGGTTATCTTTCTAATAGTGAACATGTTTGGCCCCTTTGTTAAAGATAAGGTGATTCAGTGTGTTTGTAGTTGTGTCTGTATCTTCTAATCTGTTCCACTGACCTTCAGGTCTGTTTTTTGTGTTTTTGCCAGTACCATGTTTATTTTATCACAGTAGCTTTGTAGTATAATTTGAAGTCAGGGATTGTAATGCCTCCTGCCTTGCCTTTTTTGCCCAGGATTTGCCTCTGCTATTTTAGGTCTCTTCTGGTTCCAGATTAATTTTAGGAATATTTTCTCTAGTTCTGTGAGGTACGCTAATAGCATTTTGATTGGGATGGTATTAAATCTATATAACAATTTTGGAAGTATGGCCATTTTCATTATGTTGGTTCTTCCTATGCAAAACAATAAAAAATAAAATAAAACAAAGACAAAAATCTGTTTTATTTCAGTTATTTCCTGTGGAACCTCTAGTGGTTATTTTTTAATATGTTGCACAGGTAATCAAGGCCATTTTTTCTTATTTTATTTGGATATTGGATTTGTGAGCATTAATCGTTTCACAACCTATTAAAGTATCCACAATCCACCTACCCAGGAAAAACACCCAACAGTCATCATGTCCCTCTCGTACATGGGAGCAGTCCTCTGAGGATAAGATGCTACAGATGGGAATATGTAGCTCCTTCTTGCTAGCTGGCCCTCTTCTCCCTGTTGTTCAGAGTGTCATCATTGAAAATAATTTCTTAGCACACTATTTGATTTGTCTCCCATTAACAGCCAGCAAAATAGCAGCTGTAATTATATCTCCTTAAGGCGATGCCCATTTGATTGAAGGCTAGGCTGAAAATATACTCTACATTATCATATGAAAAAGCCACATAAAGAGCCCTGTCTTCGAACTGCAGAGTGAACCCTGCTCCAAGTGATTCTAAATGAAGCGACAAAGTGCAAAGAAGCTGAGGGCATTTATTTGACCATGGACCCACTGAAAGAAATATCACTTTGATGAATGCAAACACATTTGTCATCTGCACTGGGAAATGTTTTATGTCACTATCTCAGTTAGAACAGTTTTAAGGAATAGAAGCCCATGCTAAACTAGTTTAAGTGAGAAAAGGAATTTATTCCCCAAACACAGGGATTTGTGTCAAAGTCCATAAGGTGCTGGGAGTAGAATCAAGAAAACCATCCAGAATCAAGGCACTCATTCTTTTGGAGATGAGACCAGAGGTTGCCTGTTTCCTCCGACTTTCTCTGTGTGAGACCCTCATTCTCTTGAAGATGAGCTCTACAGGCTTCTCTTTTCAGGTGTTGGGCCTGAAACTCCCACTTTGAATTACCTAGATTTTAACCACACATGGAGTCTCAGACTAGCATCTGGTGATTCCAATTCAATTAAATTCTGAGAGAGGCAATCTGAGAAGTCCACTTACAGCTGTGTCCTCTCCTAGGTAGTCATGGGAGACTGTTTATATACCTCCAAAATGGCTGTCAAGACCCAAGCCATATTTGGTAGGTAGAGTTCTCTGAGAAAAAGGGATTGTTGTAGATACCAAAAGATATTTACTGCAATTACCTTTAGGTTATGTCTCCTCAATTTATTTATTCATTACTCCACAAATACTTACTAAATGTTGAGTATATACCAGTCACAGGGGAAACAAGAGAGGACAAATATTCGCCAACAGAACCAAGGAAACCAAAGACTCACTGACAGAACTAAGGAAACGTTTCCTTGGACAGAACAAAAGAAATGTTCCATGACCTCACAGAATACAGGATGGGGGATATTCCAGAGGGTACAAGAAAATAAATGAGTAAATAGAACGAATAGGGAGATTAGAAGGTGATAAGGACTATGAAGAGAAGTATCATGGAAGGGAAAAAGAGTGCCACAGGTTGGGGAGGCATACTTTTTAAAGGATTTGATTAGAAGTAACATCATTAATATTTCAGCCAAGTCTGGAAGGAAACAATTGAGAGAATCATGTAGATATTGGGCGCTTAATTCCGAGTTGATTTTTATTGACTTTCAATAAACCATAGGATGACAATTTAAAATGGGTTATCTTTTCTTTGAAGTTTGTTACAGAAGTTTCTTTTTCTAGGAAATAGGTACATTCATGTTAACTCCACATTTATACTTGTCAGACATTCCAGGCCACATGTTTGATTTAGGGATCCTGGTTACCAATCATTTCCATTGTATTTTAAGATTAAATAATGGACCATGACTGTAGTAGTTGGAAAAAAAATAAAACAAAGAAACCAATCAACGCATCACTCCTGGAAAAGGGAATAGTGAAGTCAGATAAATTCAGTCAGGCAGGGCCTTGAGATGAATCTGTACAGACCATTAAACACTCAAGAAAGCTCTGCCTGCTGGCTGTGAGAGGATCAGAGGAGGATGGGTGTTATAGTCTCTTCCTTAGAAGTTGAATGAGTCTGGGCCATAGCCAGTTGTACCTTTCAGATGTTCTGTTCATGTATTATTATTTAATAGATTATAAGAGTTCTCAAATCTTGGTGGCTATGTGGTTATCATTTTCTCCACTTCATTGTTGTGTTAATGGCACAACAATGCTCATAACTGAATTCTTTAGCAGCATCATGATAGCCTGGCGGTAGAAATAAGTAAATGGTTCATCTACAGATGAATGAGTAAACATTGTGTTACACATGTAAACAGGAATGTCATTCAACCTCTAAATGTATGGAAATGTTTTCACATGCGGCAACCTGGATGAACCTTGAGGATATTATACCAAGTAAAACAGTCATGTAATTACTGAGCAATTCCACTTATTTGAGGTATCTAAAGTGGTCAAATTTATTGAAACAGAGTGCAGAATGGTGCTTACGGGGAGGGGTGGAGTGGGGAATACAGAGTTGTTGATTAATAACAAGGGTTTCAGTTTTGCAAGATGAAAAATTCCTGGACATCTGTTGCACAACAATGTAGTCGACACTACTAAACTGTACACTTAAACATGCTTAAGATAGTAAATTTTATATTACGATTATTTTTAAAATAATTAAAGAAGGAAAAAATAATGAGGTGGAAAGACATGAGCTAACAGCATCACGGTGTGAATGTACCAGCCCTGGGTTGCTCATCTCTAGGCTTTTTGTGATATGAAAAAATAAAGCCTCATTCAGTTGTTCAAGCAAACAAACAAAGCAAGACAGAACAAAATCAAAGTTGTATGTCAGTCAAAACCCTGTACCAACCAGTGTTAAAATTTAGTTCTCCATTTGTCCTTTAGTCTCCTGACGTTTTAGCCAATCTGACCACTGGTGACCTGGATGGCTAGTGCAGCCCGCTCTCCAAGCCCACTCTCTTCTACGTTATCTTCTCCAGCAGTCTTTTGTGATGTCAGTATTCAGGACAGTTTTCTCGTTCTGAATGCATATTTATGGTACTTGACCCTTCCTGTCACATACTGGAACTTGGGCATAAGTCTTTTCTCCATAGTTACATTGTAAGTTCCTTAAAGTCAGGAAGGATGATTTTAACCTCACTATATCTTTCATAGCACCATCAAATTTCCAGGCCCAAAGCAAATGCTTCAAATGTGGCAAAACAACCCCAAAACATGTCAGAGGCTTCAACTAAGGCTGAAGTTGTTATACAAGCTACTTAAAAACTCTGAATTTATTGATCACATTATTTTGATTTCAAGTTTGGATATATGGCATGTGGATAGTCATCAAATAGAGTCCCTGGGGTCATCTTAAGAATGGAATTGTGAAATCAAGTGAATCAGCTGCTTGGTTAACTAGAGTCAGTTGCTAGTTAAGACAAGTAACACAAAACTGACTATTTTTCCATATGGGATCTTCATCATACAGACCAGAAGTTTTCATTTTTATACAATATGAAAAGTCATGTATTTTACATTAATTTTATGATAGTAGTACTCTTGTGTTCAGAGACTGAGAAAACACACAATGTAGAGTTATGAAAAATTCAGTGATGCTTTAAAATTTTTCATATCTTGTTAGTCCATAGTACCCTGCACATATATTTTAAAAAATAGCAGGATTCATTTGTGCGATACATAATATTCATTCCAAGTACAGACAACAGGTATCTTAAACGTAGATTTTCAGTCATTGCCAGTGGAATTATTGATAAAAATATCAATCAATTAATAAGCATTTATCAAATGTCTAGCTTTTGTGTTGCAAAACCAACAGTGATTTCATTCTGATGCTTTTGATCATGTTATTTTTCTTATCTACTTTCTCTGGGCAGGAGATAAAGTTTTGCTTTTATAATACTTGCTACACTCTCTCAATGACAGTTGAATTCACTTCAAGCAATGAAACCTGGGTGGTTTACCAAGAGTTCTGTAGCCACATGTTTAAGCATCTACAAATAACGCCATGACAGCTTCAGTAGGATCTGGCATGAATGGTTAATAATTCCTTAACTGGATCTTGGTGAAATTTTGCACTAATATACTTGCCTTTGCTGCTATCATCCAGTGTCCACTTTTGCCATGTATATCCTTCTCTATGTTTTAGCAAGTCCACCTACTTGGTTTTCAGTTCACATGTCACCATGACTGTGTCACAATGTCACCATCAGAATGGAGCATTACAGACAATGAAGACTATCTCATTTACCTTTGTTTCTTTAGCACATAGTGACTGGTCAGTATATGTTTATTGAATAAGTAAATCAATATCCCCCTTTGTTCCATATTGTTCATATTAACTGCCTAGGAATCTCAATTTCAGCCTGAGAATGCTCTAAAGTCAAACCAAAACTGTGGATTTAATTGTTTGCCTAAAGCTCCCATGTGTGTACTTATTTGTGATGGCCTATATTTGTGCAAATGTTGGAATCTATTCACATCTTCTCTAATATATAGTCTGAACAGTGTCTTGTTTCTCTTCACTGCTATGTAGTTAGTTTTCAATAGCTCTTACTATCAGCCCCCTAGGACGTAATTCTCACAAGGGCGAGGAACTTGTTTATCTGATTTCTGTGGTATCTTAGCACTTAGAATCGTACATGGCAGGTTCCTTAAAACAACAACAACAACAGCAACAACAAAAAACTGTTGACTGAGTCATTTACTTGTTTATTAAACAACACAATCAAAATATTTTGCACAGAAACTAGCTACTTCCATCCTTTACCTTTAGGATGTACCAGGAGGAACTAGCTAGACATTCAACTCATGAATTTACCTTAGTTTCTGAACAGTCTCTCTGTTCTTAAGGGAATCTCTAACTCCTTACACTGTACACTCCCTAATGTCTAATGTGCTGTTCCCTAGACACTGGAAGTTTTAATCATGTTTCAAGTTCAAGACAGTAGGAAAAACAAATTGAGACTTGCAGGGACCTGGACACCCAAAATACGTGTTTACTACTCCTCACGTTGCCTCATCAGCACCGTGGATTGTTGAGGAGGAATAAATGAAGACATTATGCTTCAGGTTTGATCTCAAACCACATTTGCATTCTGAAACAAAGAACAAGTCTGTGTTTCATTGTGATTGCATAATGGGAAGTAAAGGACTGTGGCTTATGTTACTTGGAGTTGATTTAAATTTTTATGAACCTAATACCTCTGAAAGGCAATAATCAAAATGAAGCCACGGTAATTATTTTCATTTGAAAACATCAGAACAGGACCTCATTACATTCTGGTGAGTTCCTCAAGAGGAAGTATGAGACGGTGAAGCGTTGGCTTCATTTTGAAAATAAATTTCTTAAAATATTCAGGAAAGTCATGGAAGGAAGTATAAAGCCAGAGGTGACAATTTTCAATCAATATTCCAAATTCTTTTAATTAAGGATGTCTTGGGATTGCAGGCTGTGCTGGGACATACATATGTATCTATAATAAACAAGATGTATTTTGCAGAAATGGATTTGGGTTTTGGCATCAACTTGATAGGGAGATCAAAGCACGAGTTGGCATTAGAAGGATTTAGATACATTTGTCATAGGCAGCTGTTATGCTAATCTCATTTATGCAGTTGTCAGCTGATAGGCTCTGATGAGCCAGCTGAGTGGGAAAATCATTATTCTATCCCTATTGTGATAAGTGTTATTTATTACTGTCAAATGGTATTAATGTTTGATTCAAAGATGGGGAGTGGGCACCATCTACATGAAGTTCATCCATTCATGGTCAACTGCAACAAAAGGAATCGCTGAATTCTAGCCAAACGAACTTCATTTCTGGGTGAAAAAAGAATAATGGATTTAATTTGCATATGTTTTAAAAGGGTAATGAAGTAATATGATGTTTATCTTGGTTGAAGAGTGGTAATTTTCTTTGGCGGGACTCCAGCCTTGTTGGAGCCATTGTGAGACATTTACTGTTGGGTTGGTGTGGAAGGACTTTTCAAAGCAGCAGGTGCATTGGGGGTGGGGGTGGGGGCACAATGATTTATTCATTAGGCCAAAAATGAGCAATCTGGACATCTATTTTTGCTTCATCTTCCTCAGAAATATATTTGTAACTAAATCCTCTCTCTCTTCCCCCGTGATGGTGATATCCCCTGATTTTCACATTCCTTTTGTGGCCTTTGACAATTTAATTATGTGAAATTCCTAATCCTTCACTCACTTCATTTCTGTCCCCCTTTTGTTATGATCAGATTGGCTGTTGCCACACCATTTCAACTGATATCTGTACAGGCCTGGTGTTTTGGAATGGAGTGTTGTTTTCTGGTTACAGTAAAGTAGGAGACAGTTAGGGACAGTTACCAATGGCTGAGGGTTTGTTCTTAAGCATTTTGTTAAATTAACTGCTCAGCTGAGCTTTGAGTTGTTAGAAATGATTCCCCTCTGTTTGGAGACTTGCAGGGAGCTGTCCCTCTTCCAATACAGCTGCATTGGTTAATGCCGCTTTGGATTATTTTTCTTGTGTTAAAAATACAGATAACCTAATTATAGCACCTCCCCAGTTCCCAAATGCCTCATTTAATGACTCATTAGTGCAGTGAGAACACTTTCCTTCGCTTGCTAAATAATACCCCATTTCTGAGGACTTCATCTTCTTTTTTCATTTTGTTCTGAAAAAAAAAAGTTTGACTCAACATATTTCAGAGCCTTTGGATTGTGCTGATTGGTTATATTTCTATAATGAGCTGGTCACTTTTCAGGACCCAGCTTCTCTTTTCTTTTGGGGTTGATAAAAATGGATCCAGATGCCTCTGTTCTGTGGGAGGAAAGATGTAGGTCACAGAGTTTTGTAAATCCTTGAACTCAAATAAAACTGTCTTCCTTCTCATCCAGGGTTGAATGCACGTTTATTGGAATTCAGAATCGTCCATTGTATGACTTAATCCATGATGCCTCCCCAGAGGTCAGCATCATGCCTGGTATAGATTGAATAATTGGACCTTAGAAAGCTTAGAGTCTAGTTCCAGGGTTGATATCCTTTTTCTCTAGAAGGCCAGAGAGTAAATACCTCATGCTCTGTGGGCCTGATAGTCTGTGTTTCAGGTACTCAAACCCTGATGCTGCTCAAGAACAACCATATGTAATAAATGTGTTTTGATCAGTCTCTGATATGGGACATTGAAATGTGAACTTAATGCAATTTTCATGTGCCATAACATATTATTGCTCTTTTATTTTTTTTTTTTTGAACCAATGAAAATGTAAAAACTGTCCGTAGGTCACAGGTCATACAAAAACCAACAGCAGGCTGAACTGGTTTAGGGACCAAAGTTTGCAGATCTCTGGTCTAGATAAACTTACCTTCCTGGCTTCATTTCCTGTTCTCTTCCTTATTCACTACTCTGCAGACTTCTGAGCTGTTTTCTTTTCTGCAGACATGACAAGTTTGTCCCTGTTTCAGGGCCTATATCTTTGCTGTTCTTTCTGCCTAAAGCACTTGACCTTTGGATTCTCCTATGGGTGGTTTCTTGCTCATAATTTGTCAAGTCGCAGCTCAAATACTACTACTTCACAGATCCCTTTCCTAATACCTCACTTGCAAATGGGCAATGTTCTTTAATCCACTGTGTTTCTGTCACTAGCATATTCATTTATTTGTAAATGAACACTTTTCTTTTGGGATATAAATTCCTCAAAGCCAGAACAGTTTGTTGGGAGTCTGGTTGTGCAATGCTGAATGCTGTCTCTGACATATGTCATTGGTCAGTCTCAGTTTGTAGACTGAATGGGACTGTAAGAGTGACCAGCATGTAGAAGAATATTGTTTTGCACTTTTCCTAAAATCCCAACAAATGAAGGAAACCCAAATAACTGTTACACAAGATACCATTCTCATAGGGCCATGAAATACTCCAAGGAGAAAAAGCTTGCCTTTAGGTGTATAAAAAGCAGTCATCAGATATGTGCTGAGTAGTATGAGTTGAAGGCCTCCACAGTGAACTCTACCTAGCTGTGTAGCCACAGGACCCTCCTCAGAATGAGATAGGGCTCCGCCCAGCATCCCCAAACAGTCTGGGACCTTTGGTTCATCACTTGGGTCCTGCTTGGGCCCCACCTATTGACCCCAAGAAGCTGGGGAGCTTTGGTGCACTGCGTGGTATGAGCTGAAGGCCTGCCCAGTGTACTCCATCTACCGTTCAGCCTTAGTACACCACTCAGAACCTGCTAGGACCCTGCCCAGTGACCTCAAGCAGCTGGGGAGCTTCAGTGAGCCATGTGGGGCATGCTGAAAGTCCACCCAGTGTACTCCCCCCATTTGGGGAGCCCTTGAGTGTCACTAGGGATCTGGTAAGGCCTGCCTAACATCTCCTACTCAACTGGGGATACTTCTTGTAGTACAGACAGCCATTCTCAATCCAAGAAACATCTGAGACTTTGTATTCAACTGCCCCAGGAGAATAAAGGAAAATGACAAAACAAAAGAGCAAAATGCAATCTCAAACCTCTAGCCCATCCCAAATAAGCCTAGGAGACATGGACTTAGAAGAAAATGTAAGCCATATACCTGAAACATCTAAAATGATAGCAATTGAAGTAAAGAAACAACTCCATAAAGCTTTTTTTTTTTTTTTTTTTGCGGCACCAGGGATCAAACTCACAACTTTGTGCCTGTCAAACAGGCACTTAAGCCCCTGAGCCAAACTCCCAGCTCCATGAAGCTTTAAAGGAACTCAGATCAGAAATAATCTCCAAGATAAAAAAAAAATGATAAACATAATGAAAGAAATGCTAAACACATCTAAAGAAGACATAGTTAAAAAAATAGAGGAACACAGAAAAATGATGGAAACCTTGAATGAACAATATAAGAAAGAATTAGAATTCATGAAACAGATTCAAAGAGATATCCAGGAAATCAAAAATTCCTTAAAAAACTGCAATCCTCAATGAATGTGAAGATAAACTTCAAGACCTCAAAGACGAGATTGCAGCTAGTGAACAAGAAAGGAAAGATATTTTAAAAATAACAAGGAATCAGGAAATAACAATGCAACAGCTGCAAGATGATGCAAAGAGAAACAATATAAGACTAACAGGTGTAAATGAAAAAAGTGACAAAACAAAATATATAAAAAGACTATTCACAGAAATAATAGCTGAAAAATTTCCAAACATGGCAAAAGAAACTGACATACAGATGAGTGAAGCATATCAAACTCCAATTAGCCATATCCAAAATAAATCTACACCCAGACATATAATAATCAACATACCAGAAATTCAGCATAAGAACAGAATATTAAAAGCTGTTAGAGAAAAGAGACAGATCACCTGTAAAGGAAAGGCCATCAAAATTACAGCAGATTTCTCAACACAAACAATGGAATCAAGAAAAGCATGGTGTGAAGAATTTCAAATCTTAAAGGAAAATGACTTCCAACCCAAATTGATGTACCTTGAAAAACTGCCCTTCAGAATTGATGGAGAAATAAGATACATCCACAGCAAAGAGCAGCTGAAGAACTTCAAGACCACCAAACCAACCCTGCAAAGAATACTGAAAGATATTCTAGATAGGCATAAAAATAACTATAACTTCAAGAACACCAAGAGAAAAAAACACTAAGCAAGGCAAACAATTAAACAGAGGGGAAAGATAAAGAACCACCAGCAGAAAGATAACATGACAAAAATAAGCAAATGCATATCAGTTATAACCATTAATGGAAATGACCTCAATTCACCAATTAAATGAAACAGACTGGCAGAATGGATCAAGAAACAACATTCAACCATATACTGTATACAATAAACCCATCTAACCCCAAAAGGATATTCATATGCTGAAAGTCAAAGGATGAAGAATAATACTTCACGCAACAGGAACCCCCCCTCAAAAAAGCAGAGGTAGCTATTCTGTTTGTAGGTAATGTAAACTTCAAGTCAAGAATGATCAAAAGAGATAAAGAAGGCCACTACATACTGGTCAGAGGAAAACTTCAAGAGGAAGAGATAGCAATCTTAAATATATATGCACCAAATATGGGAGCACCCAACTATCTAAAAGATTTAAGAATAGAAATGAAAAATCAAGTAAGCAATAGCACAATTATAATGGGAGATCTTAATACTCTATTGACACAAAGAGACAGATCAGCTAGGCAGAAAGTCAGCAAAGAAATGAAAGAACTGAATCAAACTCGTCAAAAAAATGAACTTAATAGATGTGTACAGAGTGTTCCACCCAAGAACAACAGAATATACATTCTTCTCAGCTGCACATGGGACATTCTCTAAAATAGACCATATACTAGACCATAGAACATGCTTAAGTAAATGCAAAAGAATTGAAATTATCCTATGCATATTATCTGATCATAACGTCATGAAACTAGAAATGAATGACAAAAGAAACTGCAAAAATTCCATAAACACATGAAAATTAAATAATACACCCCTGAACAATCAATGGGTCACAGAGGAAATTAAAGAAGAAGTTAAGCAATATCTACAAGCAAACAAAAATACAAATACAACTTACCAGAACCTGTGGGATGCAATGAAAGCATTGCTCAGAGGGAAATTTATTGTGCTGAATTCCCACATCAGGAAAACTGAACGAACACAAATAAACAACCTGATGTTACACCTCAACCTTCTAGAAAGAGAAGAGCAAGTCAAGCCCAAAGCCAAATGAAGGGAGGAAATTATAAAGATCAGAGCAGGAATTAATTGAATAGAGACTAAGGAAACAATACAAAGAATTAATGAATCAAAGAGCTGGTTCTTTGAAAGAATAAATAAAATTGATAATCCACTAGCCAATCTTATTAAAAAAAAGGAAAGAAAAAGCTCAAATTCTTGCAATAAGAAATGAAAAGGGTGAAATTACTACAGAACCTGTGGAAATACAGAAGATCATCAATACTACTTCAAAAGCCTTTAGTCTCATAGGTTTGATAACACAGAAGAAATGGACAGATTCCTAGAAACATATGAATTACAAAAGCTGAATCAAGAAGATGTAAAACTGCTAAATAACCCAATTTCAGTTAATGAATTTGAAAATGCAATTAGAACCTTGCCAACAAAGAAAAGCTCGGGTCCTGATGTATTTACTGCTGAATTCTACAAGAAATTCAAGGGAGACTTGATACCAACACTCTTCAAACTCTTCAATAAAATTGAAAGAAAAGCAATTCTCCCTAACTCATTCCTAGAAGCAAGTATTATCCTAATACCAAAACCAGAGAAATACCCAAGCAAAAGGAGAACTACAGGCCAGTCTCCCTAATGAACATAAATGCAAAAATCCTCAATAAAATACTGGCAAACAGAGTGCAGCAAGTCATCAAGATTATACACCACGGGAATGATTTGTGCCTCCCAAGAACCTGCCATGTTGGGTCAGGGAAGATCCAACCAGAGGACTAGCATGCCTTCCTGGTGAGTGGCACGACTGGTGTAGACTCCAGGAAGAGAAAGATCCGTGCCTCCTGAGAATCCGCCATGTTGTGTCAGTGAGGAACCAACCAGAGGACAACTAGCCTGCCTTCCTTGTGAGTGGCACAACTGGCATGGACTCCAGGTAGAGAAAGATCTGTGTCTCCCATGTGCCGACTGGTGCATGGGCTGAGAATCAAGAACACCCCTTCCCCCATAAGCAATCTGATGGTTTGGAGGACAGGCTAAGTTGATAGCAACTAAGTACATAAAGCAACTAAATGTTTGTATTGTTTGGTTGATCTTGCAGGCCTGGGGCTGGCAGTCTGAGCATCTCTTGGGAGGTTGACAGTATGCAATGTAGCAAATATGGGGGATTCCCTTCTGTCTTGTCTTTGAGGCCCAACATTGTTCTCATTGTTTTGCTTTATTCTGATTAATTTTTTTTGCTTTATTTCATATTCTGTTTTGTTTGATTTTGTTCTGTTTGTTTTTGGTTTGATTTTACTATGCCTAATGGAATGGTTGACTATTGTGAAAATAACAAGATATACTATAGTAGCTATTGTTTTCCTAGTATCTTGCTTTGAAGTTCTGTACCAGTTCTACTACTTTGTTTTGATTGACTTTGTTCTGTTATGTTTTGTTGGATTTTACTATCTTTAAAATAAAATTAAAAGAAAAGATTATGCACCACGACCAACTGGGATTCATCCCAGGAATGCAGGGATGGTTCAACGTATGCAAATCAATAGATGTAATATACCATATCAATAGAGACAAAGATAAGAATCACAGGATCATTTCAATAGATGCAGAAAAAGCTTTTGATAAAGTTCCACACTCCTTCTTGATAAGAACCCTACAAAAAATTGGAATATATGGTCTTTACCTCAATCTGATAAAAGCAATATATAACAAACCAACAGCCAGTGTCATAGTAAATGGTCAAAAACCAAAACTTTCACTGTAAAATCAGGAACAAGACAAGGAGGTCCATTATCACTGCTCCTATTCAATATATTTCTAGAAACATTAGCCAGAGTAATTAGACAAGAGAGAAATAAAAGGAATAAGGATAGGAAAGGAAGGAGTTAAATTATCATTATTTGCAGATTACATGACACTCTACATAGAAGACCACAAAGACTCCACTGAAAGACTCCTAGATGTAATAAACAAATTCAGTAATGTAGCTAGATACAAAGTCAACACTCAAAAATCAATAGCATTCCTGTACACAAACAACAAACTCACTGAGAGAGAAATAAGAGAAACCACATCCTTCACAATAGTATCCAAAAAAATGAAATACTTAGGAATCAATCTAACAAAGGAAGTGAAAGATCTATGCAGTGAAAATTACGGTACTCTGAAAAAAGACATTGAAGAGGATCTCAGAAAATGGAAAGACACCCCTTGTTCATGGATAGGAAGAACAAACACTGTGAAAATGGCCATTCTCCCAAAATTGTTATACAGATTTAATGCAATTCCAATGAAAATATGATGAACATACCTCACAGATCTAGAGAAATCATTCTTGAATTTCTTCTGGAACCAGACAAGACCTAGAATAGCAAGGGTACTTCTGGGCAACAAAGGCAAGGCAGGAAGCATCAAAATCCTTGACTTGAAGTTATACTACAAAGCTACTGTGATAAAATCAGCATGGTACTAGAATAAAAACAGACCTGAAGATAAGATCAATGGAATAGATCAGAAGATACAACCACAACTACAAACACACTCAGCCACCTTATCTTTGACAAAGGGGCCATACACGTTCACTGTAAGAAAGATAGCCTCTTTAATAAGTGGTGCTGGCAAGACTGACTTTCCATATGCCAGAAACTAAACTAAACCCTTGCCTATCACCATGTACTAAACTAAAGTCAAAATGGATCAAAGATCTAAATATTAAAAGAGACACACTAAATCTGCTGAAAGACAAAGTAGGTAGAAATCTTGAAGACATATGGGTAGGCAGTGAATTCATGAACAAGAATCAAACTGCATGGGAAATACTTCCCAGGATCAACAACTGGGATCTTGTCTTATTAAAAATCTTTGCACATCAAAAGAAATCTCCAACAGAGTGAAAAGAAAACCCACAGAATGGGAAAAAAGACTTAGTCAACTTTCCCTCAAAGGACTTCTATCTAGAACATATAAAGAATTTTAAAAATCAGGCCACCAAAATGCCAAGCCCCAGTCCAAAAAGGGGCATTTGAGATGAATGCATACTTCTGAGTTAAAGAAATACATAGGCAAATAAATACATGAAAAAATGTTCAGCATCATTGGTCATAAGAGAATCGCAAACTAAAATAACACTGACGTTCCATCTCACTCCAGAAAGAATAGGTAGGATCAGGAAAACCGCCAATAAGAAATGCTGGAGAGGTTGTGGGAAAGAAGGAAGTCTTCTGCACTGTTGGTGGGAGTGTAGACTGGTGCAACCACTGTGGAAGTCAGTGTGGAGATTCCTCAAAAGGCTGAGATTGGAGGTCCCATTTCACCCAGCTATTCTACTTCTGGGCATATTTCCAGAAGAATTGAAAACATCATACCACAATGGTATATGTGCACCCATGTTTGTAGCAGTGCAGTTTGTACTAACTAAATCTTGGAAACAACCCAAATGTTCATTAACTGAGGAATGGATAAAAAAGATGTGGCATTTTTCTACAATGGAATACTACTGAGCTATAAAAAAGGATCACATTGAGGCTTGTATAGGTAAATGGATGTGACTTGAGACCATACTCGTAAGTGAAATAAATCAAACTCACATCATGTGTAAATATCATATTGTCTCCCTAGTGTAAGAAACTGAAAGAATAAGTAAGATACAAGATCTTCAATAAGTATTGTGAAAGGGTAAGAAACCGCTCAAAGGAGAAAAAATAACTCAGATAGGGAAAAGGAGAAAAGAAGGAAAGGAAAAGAAAGAAGTTCTAAATTTGTGCAAATATACTTAAGATAGCCAGGATGTTTGAATTGCTAATTCTATTAGTTCTTAGAACAAAACAGTTAACATTCATAGGATGAGATGAATTTTACATGTTTATATCTGGTAACCTGAGTGACTCTTTTGGAGATAACTACGCAAAATAACAACCTTAGTTATGTTCCTCCCACCTTGTTTTGCAAGCCCACATTGTTATTGCTTTGGGCTCTTTGTTGTTTATTTGTCTCATTTGTTTCTTCTTTTTCTTGTATTTTGTTTTGTTTTTCCCTCTAATACAGAAAGGATAGATGTACATATATAGGCTTATACATGCCTACATCTTCCCCTAAAGAGTTTATAAGAATTGATTTTATTACGTGTGATAGTATGAACAACTATATTGAAGAAAACCAGACATCATGGTAGCCATTGCTGATTTCTTATTATCGCATTTTGAAGTCCAATAACGTTTTTATTCTTTGTTTTGATTGGTTTTAATCTGTTTTCTACTTTTTGATTCCAACATGTGCGAAAGTATGGGCAGCTAATTTGAAGAGAACAAGAGACATTATGGTAACCATCATTGATTGCCTATTGTCTGGTTTTGAGGGCCTGTAATGCTCTCATTCTTTTGTTTTTATTGGTTTTACACTATTTTGTTTTGTATTAATTTATTGTGTGTGAATGTATGGACAACTATTTCAAAGAAAACAACAGACAAGAAAAGCAGGTGTCTCCATGTAGGAGGCAGTTTTTGTCCTGAACATTGAATCGACAGAGGAGAAAGGGGAAGATTTGCTATTATATTGGGATCTAGGTACAGAAGAAACATCCTAGGGCCATTGATTTTTGGGGAGTATTTATGAGTTACATTTTTTGTTGCAGGGGTGAGATGGAGATGTGAATCTTCAATGCCAGTGTTCTCAGGCAGCAGCTTACAGAGAGGCGTGTTAACTACCTAGTCTGTCTTCCGCATTAAAGATCTACAATCACAGAAACAATTAGACCCTGGGAGCTTCTTCCAGCAAGCGGAGTCCATGCATCACATATAGAAAAGAACAGGTGTGACAAAATCATTCTGCTTGTGAGAATGTTTTGAACTAAGTCTGACTCTTGCTGGCCATTCTGGTGTCCTCTCCATCATTCCCACATGTACTCTCCACTCTAGTTTCCCCAAAGTACCATGCTGGTTCACATCTTTGCACAGGCTGTCCCTTATTTATCATTTTTAAGTGAGATGTATTTCCTTCACTTATTCATGAACAAGGGATAAGGAAGGTAGGCTAATTGAGAGAGGCAGAGAGTGTGGGGTCTGGGCAAAATGAGAATGCACACTGGGTCAAAAGATGAGACTGCTGCTTAGCCTCCACCAGTCTTTTTTATGGTAGAAAGTGGGTCTGTGTTGGCAAATTGCTCAATACTTTTGGAGATATGGGAAATCTGGATTTTAAAATAAAGTTCAAAAAACACTACAGGATATTGTAGATGGTCAGATTTGATTTATGCCCTGCTGTTTTGCTTCCTTTTTCCATTTACTTCCTTAGCTTAAACTAACTCCTTCTACTTTAGAATTTTGCTCCAGGATCATCTCTTTGTGCGTTTCTGATACCTTGTGCACCATGAGACTAATCTTGCCTTTTACCGTATTGGCTGGACTCCTCAAAACCCTAACTAGGCAATTAGCTCTGGGGAGATAAGGATTAGAAAGCAGTATGGTTAGCCTGTGTTGCTTTGGCACCTTGTGTTTCCACTCTGCCCTCAGTAAAATCACGTGAAACTCACTACTGCAATGGATGTAGGCATGTTGTTGTCAAGGAAACATTACAACATTCCTTTACATGTCCCATGAAAATATCACTTGAGTTTTATTTCTAGCAAAATGCTGCATTCTTTAAGCAACTGGTGCATGTGTGTGTGTGTGTGTGTGTGTATGTGTGTGTGTGTTTGTGTGTTCTCTGCACTGACTCTTAGAGATCTCCCTGCTTCATTTACAGTATGCCTCTTTCAACTGAACATCCGATTTGCTTCCTTTCATTTTTCTTTCATCTGAGTTTATCCCACTTTATTTCATGTATTTTAAAAATGGAACCTCATGTACCCTTTTTAACATGAAACAGGATATGAATAAATAAATACTATCATATTTAACTTCATAATTCTCTAGGTTGTCCTCTGAGTTAGTTACAAGAAATGGGAGGGAATGAATATGCAGTGTCTTTTATTTTTATTGTTAGTTCACACTGGGCCTATTGGTAATATTTTATGTGCAAATACTCAGTGAGTATACAGTGGATGATAAATAGGCAATGAGATATTCAACCATGTCAATCAATTTCCATTAGGTAGCCCATTTAAAGTGGTAAATAGGTTGAGGAGACAAAGCACACTTTTCTTTATAGGGAATGAAGATGAGCATTTGAGATTTTAGTTTCTTTGCCATATTTGTGATTTTATTGCTAAAGCTCCATACTGGAAATGAGAATATGTTTAAGTAGACTGAAATTACATCACATTATAACTGACAGTTCTAGGATGAATTTTACAACTTGTGATTTTAATTTTGGTGGAAATGTATTTAAAATTATCTCTTGTCACCATCTCTTATTAAACATAATAAAACTTGATGATATTCTAATAACATTAAACTGTTTTGGTAGTCACTGAGGTTGGTATGAAAAGACTATTCAAGCTAAGAAAATAGTGGATCATTTTTGAAAGAAGCATTTGGGGAGCTTTGAGAAGCCGAGTATTTCATTCGTCTCACACATTACATTATCCTTCACACTAGTGGGTAATTTAGAAGTTATTCTCTATGTCAGATATGTTAATATGCAATTAATGGGGGGAAATCAAGGGCATTTTAGCAAAGAAGGAAACAAGAAGAGGGAGAGATCATTATTTGTTTTCTGTATTCCAGGCTGGTTTTCATTATTGGCAGGCCACAGGAAGTCCAGGATCCCCAACAGTTGTTAAATAAAATTACTGACGTAACTAGGTCATTGCATTTAAAGAGGAGATGTGAGACAGGGTTTGACAGGAGAATGAGGGATTAGAAAGAGTTGAGAATGACTCTGAACCCCCTAGTTCTCCTGATGTGTTCGTTCGAAACTGAGATGAAACTGAATGTAGTCCGACAGCTCATATGACCCAGATGTCTAACGGAAATGGTGCTGTGCAGGGGAAGCTCTGTGGTCCATTCACTCATTCTTACTCATCCACTCATTTGTTCCATTATTCATTCAGTAAATATTTATTGAGAATCTACTAGATGGCAATTACAGTGAATACAGTGTTAAATCCTCAGGATAAAAAAATCAATGGTAAAAGCTTTAAAAGCTTAAAGCAACATGAGTAGGCACCTGGTCTCCTTCTAGCTGTGCCCACTGGAGCAGAATCACATATCACTTCTTCCTGCTCTGTCCTAGTACCAGTTATAGGTATGCTGAGGGAAGTACTAGAAGTACAGAGTATAAAAAAGCACGGTGGCTAGCTGGCTTGGGTGGGGTGCACACTGTCCTAAAGAAACTCTTGACACTTTGCAAGATTTTTCTTGCTTTTGCAAGTCCTCACTTTATGCATGAGAGTTTATATATCCTTTTGTTTCTATCACCCACCTTTTAATGAGAATTTTGATTTAAATACTTCTTATAATTTTTGTCCAGGAATGTGTAAATGTGTCCCTTTTGTCCATAAAATTTTCTTACAATTCCTTCAGCTATATAATGCTCTTCAATATTTCCTTCTTGAAATGGAAAAAGTTTTTTTTTGTTTTTTTGTTTTTTTTTGGTACCAAGGATCAAACTCACAGCCTCATGCCTGCCAGGCAGGCGCTTAAGTCACTGAGCTAAATTCCCCACCAAAAAATGTATTCTTTAGCAAAAAACACCTGCAATCATTCTTAATCCTATCTTTCTGTTAGATATCCTTTGTATGGTCTTTATTTTTCCCCTTGGAACATTTTCTTCCATTTCTTTTCCTTTCATATTTCTCAACTTGCTTTCGTTTCCTTTTGATTCACTTTAAATTGGTACATCTCCAGTTATAAATAAAAAATGTATTTTTATTGTAGACAGCTTCAAATAAATATAAAAATAGTAATGCCCTATTATCATTTACCTAATTTCAACAGTGATCAACACATGAGTCCCCTTATCTCTTCCAAATGTAGTTATGATTCCTTTCTTCTCTCCATACCCCTCCACTTCCCTCTTGCCCACTTCTTTCTGCATTGGGATGCTGACCAGTCTTGCTGGCATCTGTCAGTTCTGCCATTTACCAATACTGAATTTCTTTCACTTCTGATTTTAGGTTTTATCACATCAGTCTGGATAACTTTGTGACAAGAAGCTTGTATGCTCCTCCATACCCTATTGCTTAAAATCAGTCTCATTTTCTACATTCTATAATCATGGAATGTTTCTATTTGAACAATGATTTGCTAAATTTATGAGCATTTCCATAAATGAGTTGACTTGAAGATGCCCCCATCTCTACATTATGATTCTAATCAGCACATTAATGAATGGGTACAGAAATGAGCCTACTTGCAAATCGTCGGCTTAAACTTGTCCTTGTTTAACTAAAAGCTTTAACTAAAAGGAGGGCTTAAAATACTGCAGACGATAAAGCCGCCTCTATCCCTGAACATTTCTTGGTCAAATTGTGCTTTAAAAGAGCTTAAGAAAATTTTCACTATTTGTTGACAGATTAGGTTTAAAATAATGGAATAAAGATGAACTCATCATGTAAATCATCTTGCAAAACAACATTGCTATTAACATAGTGTTTTAAACTTACACTCAGATTTTAAAACTATTCTGACTTAGAAATAAAATTGTGAGTTGTGATTGATGTGTTTTCTATTTGTTGGCTCAGACCCTGCCTGCTTAATTGGGCTCAGTTGATTTCAGTGTGTTTCCTATGACATTTCCATCCTACAGCTGTCAACCCGAAGAAAGAATTAATATCAATAATCCAGTGATCGGATTTAATCTGTAAGATTAGTCATCAACTAAGCTTCGGAGACACAGACTGAAAAGGAAACTCTTGTCAATTTTATTTTCTCACGCGATAGTAGGATGGGTCTCCTATATAGATGTGTAAAATCACACGTTCACGTGTATTTTATTGCATTCTTTGTGTTTTTGAAAACAATGCAAACCATTGTTTCAAAGAAACTCTCTTCTCCCAAGGGGCATATTGTTACTCTTATTTCATTTCTCACATATCCAAGATGCAGCCTTAGCTGCTACTGCTTTTTGTCCTTTGAGGTTTTCATTTTGGTACGTGTGTTTTAGCAAGCATTGATTGATATGCTGTTTTCTCAATTACTAGGGCATTGTTATGTGTACTGTAAAGTTTGAGAGATAAAGACAGAAAAGGAAAAAGTTGGAAAGTAAAGCCTCCATGCCCCTCCTTTGTGAAGTACTTCTCATCCTGCTGATTCAGACATGCTTTATAGTTCAGCAGACGAAGAGGCAAGGGAACAGAGAGCTCTCATGCTTTCCTGCTGTGGCACAGCTTTTATGGCAGGGCCTTGTTTACTGTCTTATTTGAAGGTGTATCAAGTAGACTATAGCATCACATAGACCAATACTTCCCAAGAGATGCTTTTCTGGATGTTAATCTACTGAGATATGCTGAGGGCACAGGGTCTACGGATCAGACATGTTTTAGAAAATTGCATAACGTTTCATCCTTGAGGGTCACAATTCAGCCTAACATTTTATAGATTCTTAGAAATTTTTTAAAAAGAACAATTTACTATGACTAAATTGTTTAACTCAACATATTCCATGGCGGAAGCCTTTCTACACACATAGCACAAAGTCACCAGAAACATTTAAGGACATTTTTGCTTTATGTGAATATCTATTTTCAGTGACTTTGGTTAATAAAGTGTGCATGATAATCCCAAGTGCTTCAGGATATACAATAATGCCCAGATATATTCTCTTTACTTAACACTCATGACTCAAAAGCCCAAGAAAGCTCATCTAAGGAAGGCAGAAATCCATCTGTCAATTCATTCTTTCATTTGTTCCTTCAAGAAATATTTACTAAATACTACCTTGGCCTAGGCAAAATGTAAGATGTTTGTGATAAAATGTTGAAAAACCAAGTCTGAGGGCAGCAGAGAAAGATTCCCCAAGGGAGCAGTGGATAGGCTGAAACTTAAGAGTAGCTAGATGAACTGGCAAACAGCAGATGCAAGAGAACTGATTGTAGAAGGGCATTCCCAAAAAGCTACTGCAAATGCAAAGGTGGAGAAGATTAAGAGCACAACAAACTCAGGAGGTTGCAGGTGAATGTATCTACATTTATTCCCATCTATTATTTCTTTATACATTATCTGTCTCCCTGCTAGTATGTAGGTTCTAGGGGATAAGGATTCTTCTATGGTGCCTGCCATTGTGTTCCCCAAACTTAGAACACTGTTCTTATAACAAGGGCTGATAAATTCTTGCCAAATGAATGAAAAGTAGCCTGGTGTC
Organism: Dasyprocta punctata; assembly: GCA_004363535.1. Taxonomy (NCBI): domain Eukaryota; kingdom Metazoa; phylum Chordata; class Mammalia; order Rodentia; family Dasyproctidae; genus Dasyprocta; species Dasyprocta punctata. The sequence goes on from RJWM01004138.1 coordinate 66,244, forward strand.
ACTGGAACCGATCAGGCTTGAAGGCAAGAAGGGAAGATGAGGATGGGATGGTAGCCAGGGGGAATGATCATGAAGGGTCTTGAAGGTCATGGTTGGACACTTATTGCCAGGTGAAGGGTAATAAGAGGGAGAGTAATGTGATCAAATCTGAATTTTAGAAAGATTACTCTGGTAAGTGACAAGGTGGTGCCTTAGGAGCTTTGAGATTGGGGACACTTAGGAGATGGTTGCAGGAATGTAGTGAAGAGAAATGAAATCTGACTAAGGCTTTATTAGGTGGAGAGAAGGCAGTTTGGAGTGTATATAAGAGACCAATTCTAGAGACTGTGCGTTGGAAAAGGAAGGGGAGGAGTAAGAAAGGACATTTGCATTTCTAATTCAGAAAGTCAAACAGACTTGTGATTATGAAAATCTTCAAATATACGCAAGGTAGAGAGAGTAGTCTAATGAACTTCCCAGTATGTTTTTTACCCAACAACCATCAATGTACAGCCATTTGGGTTTCCTCAATTCTGATTTCCCTGCATTCTTCGGCATTGCCTGGCATGCTCTAAAACCAGTGCAAGGTATTCCATTATTCCATCCATAAATACTGAACTAGGTATTTCTAAGAGATAATAACTTTTAAAGAACATGCATACAGTATCTTTAATGCACCTAAAATTAAACTTAATTCCTTAATATCACCAAATAGTCAATTTAGTGTCCAAATAGTCTCAAAATCTTTCTATAGTTAGTTTGCTTAAATCAGGATCAAAATGAATTCTACACTGATATAGCTTTAATGCTTCTTTTATGTTTATTTTAAAGTTAGCACGCATTCACAGTATATAATGATTACATTCACTGTGTTTTCCTTACAAACATTGAGTTTTCCTTAGCTCTCCCCTCCTCGCTGTTTGTTCATTGAAAAAAATAAGCCATTTGGCCTATAGGATATCCTAGTTTTGATTATTGCTTCCTGATGGTATCATTTATTGTGACCTTTTTGTAAATTGTTAGTTAGATTTTATTATAACTTTCTCCACAGAAGAAGTAATACCTAATGATACAGAGTTTATTGTTGAGCATGATAAAGGCATTACAGGGGGTGATGGATTAAATGGATATATGTGTGGGTAAAGATTTGGGAGGTGCTGTCAGTACTATGCAGAATTATTCTTTGGGGTGTATTTGGGTCCCCCCAAAGCTGCATTGTGGTCACTACCTTTAGGTAAATATTTTTGGAAAAAAAAGATGGATATGATGAAAAGTATTCAAATATCTTTGGAAAGCCATCCATTTTTTTTCCCCCCCGGCACTGGGGATTGAACTCACAGCCTGTCAGGCAGGCGTGTAAGCTGCTGAGCCAAACTCCCAGCCTTGGTTTTTTGAGGCAGGGTCGCACTGTGTAGCTTAGGCCGGCCTTGAGCTCACGTTGTAGCCCAAGCCTCGAACTCACAACGCTCCTCCTACCTCAGCCTCCCGAGTGCTGGGAAAGCCATCCATTTGATGAGTACAATAATCTCACCTGGTTCTATATCATTACTGGATTTTTCAAAAGGTTTTGCCTTTCAACAAAAGTGTTTAATTATTTGGAGGGTCATGAAGGGTAGCCAGACTGAGAGGGGCACAATTGTTTGAATGTGTTCCCTGAAACCCATGTGTTAGAAATTTAATCCCCAGCGAAACAGTGTTGAGAGGCAGGACTTTCGCTGTGCTGAGCTGATTAATGTCATTCTCATTGGAGGATTCATTATCATGACAGCAGGTTTGATGCAAAATGAGTTCAGCCCTGTCCTGTTCTCTCTGGTCCATATGATGTCTTGGGTCATGTTATGATGTAGCAAGAAGGCCCTTAGCAAACATGATCCATTGCTGGTGGACTTCTCAGTCTGTAAAGCTGTGAGCCGAATAGATTTCTATTGTTTAAAAGTTCCCAGTCTGTAATAGTCTGTTAGAGCAGCAGGAAATGAACTAAGACAGGGACCCTGTTTGGGGTTGGTTAGCTGAATGCTTTCTATAATTGAGGGAGAGCAGCTTAAGTCAGAGTTTATCACCATATAAAAAACCCCTGTTTTCTTTCCATCATGTGCCCTCTGAGGGACATTAATAGCCACCTTTGAAGAACTTGCTTAGAAAAATGTTAGCTGTGTTTTACCTGCTAGGATCGTAGTCTCCACAGAGGCCGTTTAACTGGAAATCAGTGTGCAGAGTGTGCGTGTGTGCAAGGAAAACCAGACCTGGTATTTGTCTGTATTTGATTTCAAAGTTGTTTGGCTTCATCTGCCTGGATCTTTTCCAGAGAGCGAATTAGGCAGTTTGGCTATTATATTTAAAAGTCAGTTTCACACTCTTTCCATCTTGAAACCCAGGGAATCTCTCACCTCATCTAAAAGAACTTTATTTGCATCTAATAAACATGCATACAGAATGCGCTGTGTGCCAGACATGATTCTAAACATTTTACACACAGTACTCATTTGATTCTTATAATGATCCTTTAGTGCACGTACCACAGTTGTCTCCTTTTTAAAGATGGCAAACTGAGGCAGAGAGGTTAAGTGACTTATCTGAGGCTGGTAGGTGGCACAGTTGTATGTGAACCTGGTCTGGCTCTAGAGTCTATGCTGCTACATAATGCACCATACTGCCTAGCAGTAATCAGGGTTAAAATGACACTAGCACCTTTTAAAGAGCTCTGGCAGTAAAGTGCAGTGGCTTAAAGTAGGAGCTTTGTCAGCACACAGATGTGGATTGAATCCTGGTTCTGTAACTTAATAAAAGTGGGTAAGAGCCTGTGATTGACTTTTTAAAAAAATTTTAAAGTCTCTTAATACACTCTTTGCTTCCTATCTCAATAATGCTGAGTGAAGTAAGTCAGGAATACAAGTTTAAAAACTTTCACCTAAGTTGGGAAGTTATTATTCCTTCAAAAAAGTTTTTAGCAAAATCCATTTTTGAAATCTCCTTCTGAGACTCCAGTGAAACCAAGTTTATATCTCTTCATTATAGTACCACAGATTTTTGATTGTGAATACCATGATGAGCAACTTTACAAAAATAAAATTGTAAGTAATGGATAAATTACTCAAAATGTACAATTTCCAAAAGCTGACAAATTGAAGAGTTACACATGCAATAGAGATGACACATTTATTCTGTAAAACTTTCCCCACAGTAAAACCCCAAGTTCAACCTGCTTCGGTAATTGTAATCTTTAAGGAACAAATACCACAAATTACATGTAACCTTTCATTGTCGAATGGCATAATACTGTATGAGTATAGCATGTTTTGTTTATCAGTTTACTACATGGTTGCTATTTGGATTGTTTCCTGTTTCAGCTCTTCTAACTATTGCTACTCATAACACTTGCACACATATCTTGGGAAGCATATATATTTCCATTTCTATTTTTCTTTAACTTACAAAGCAGTCAAAACCAAGGTGGATCACATAAGAGCTGTATGTGATGGTGGAGAAATTATGTTCAAATAATTATTCCTCTAAAATAAACTTCTGAATTGACTATTTGGTTTTTGATTTGGTTTACGTTGGAAGCAACTGACTCTTCAGATGGAACACAACAGCAGAACACTCCTTCTCAACCGATTCACATGACTCTCTCTGGCAGTCATCCACTTGCTTATCACAGCATGATAATGAGGTCTATGAACTTAGATTCACAATTATAGTTACAAAATTATAGGCAAGATTTTAAAAAAAGTGTTGATTTGCTTTTCTAGCTTGCTTCCCGTCAAGTTCTTTTGTTATTTTGTTTTGATCACTAGTTAGTGTTGAGATTTGAGGCACTGACTTTTTAAGTTTTTTCTCTCATTTTTAATTGACAACTAAAAATTGGTAAATAAAGTTATTTATGTTGTACAGCATGCTGTTTGATAGACAATTACATTGGAAAATGGCTAACAACTATTTAATGCATGTATCACCTTGCATAATTATACATAAATGAAAATCATTTCTGTATTATGATGTTACCCTCCCTTTCCTATTTCTTGTCCTGAGAACTGTATGAAGCAGGTGATCTTTCATTCCATGTTTGTTCTAGAAAAATAAAGTAACATAATGTGGCACAAGGTGAGCTCAGAGACACAGGTGACAGGAAGGGTTAAACACTGTGGGGCAGGAGAGAAGGCAGGGAGTGGGAGTCCTGGTGTCTGTACCAGGACTTCCTAGTCAGGGGTGGTTGAGGAAGCATCAGGAGGACGTTTCATAGGCTCACTGAACCGGGGGAACTGGGTCTTGGGGTAGCCTCTCTCTGTGGCGGAATGAAAGCCACACAGGAAGCCTGGCACAGTATAGAGAGGTAGGGACACAGGTCTGTTCTTCAGTGTTGTCACCTTCGCTTTGGTTCGGGAGTCCTGTTGACTAAAGTCCATAATGTGCTTTGTAAGTCCCAAAGTTGATGAACAGCTGTGCCCCAAGGAGGAGTAGACCCAGCCCAAAGGTTATAACTCCCCTCAGCATTTTATTCTGTGCAGATCCAGACCATGCCTACCCTTCCACTGGGACAGGGCTGTTCCAGCTCCAGTGCTCTGTCAGGCAGGCGTAAGGTGTAACCTCTCCACACTGAGGAACTCTTTCTAGCATGACCAGAATCTGGAAGGTCCAGTCTCCATTTTGGCTCAGACCTGTGGACCCCACCCCAGCCTCCTCTTCCTGGCCATCCCAGAAATCCTCTGACTTCACTGTGGCCTGGGTAGAAGCCACTCACAGCACAGACCAGAAGGTGGTGGTGCTGCAGTGGATGTGTCTTTATGGAATACATAGTGACGCTAGACTCAACTCGATGCCTTAGCAGGAGTCTAACCAATTCATAGTCATTTCTGTACCAGCCAAATAACTGTCCAGGACACCCTTCTGGCTATTAAGGTTGTCCACCCCAGCTTGGGTCACCACCCTGAACCTGCTCACGTCATTGTCAAAGTGCACGAACTCCTTGTTGAGTGTCTCTGACCAGAGGGCTCAGCACCATCAACATCACTGTCTGAACTGTGACATATCATGCTGGAAAATAAGAGAGCACTAGGTGTTATTGACTTTTGTGAACCTCAGTTTCCTTATCTGTAAATTGGGTGTTGCAATGATAACTGCATGAAGTTGTGAGGACAAAATGGAATTATATATTTCCAGTACTTGGCACATTTCCTGGCACAGTTTCTGAGTGTGGTTTATTTCACTTAACATGATGATCTCAAGTTCTATCTATTTTTCTGCCAATGACATTTTTTGTTCATTTCCACATCCATTTATCTGTTGATGGTCACCTGTTAAGCTGGTTCTGTGTCTTGGTTGTTGTGAACGGTGCTACAATAAACATGAGTATGCAGATATCGAGAGAGCATGCTGACGTTAACAGCAGCTGTTGTGATCATGGTCCTAAGGGAACTTGACAATGCAGTGTATGTCAGACGGTGGTATGGAAGAGACCTCCCTCATTGCTCAGTATGCAGCCAGCTTGGTGAGTATAGTCAATTTGTCTGTATAATTGTTTAGAATACTGATTCCATGTCTCCACCATCCTCTTAAATATAAAGGTGACCAAAAATAGAAAAAGAAAGATTGATTAATAGCATGAACCCACAGGTATAAAGTTAAGGAAATGCAAATACATTGTCCTACTAGGTATCAGTCAATGGTGTGCTGTCCTGAAGAAATGACCATGTGCAACTCTTCCCACCTCCACCTTCAATCACATCTCATTGGTGGCAGAAGCATTTATACCACTAAAATCAGCAAACGCTCTACATCAGGGCTTTTTCTTTTATCCCCAGAAAGCTGATTGTTAAACATTTATCACCAAATAGCACAACACCATCACTTGGCACTGTTTTGGGTGCTTAGCATATATTAATTCATTAATCCTCTTTTTTGTGTGGTTCTTTTTAAAATTAAGTATAATTGACAAAATCATATATATTTAAGATGTATGGCATCATGTTTTGAGATACATATACATGGCAAAATGATTACTAGAATCAAGCTAATTAACATATCCATCACCTCACCTACTTATAGCAACTCTTCATTTCCTCTGCTTAGAAACATTTTATAATAACATGTTAAAAATACTCAAACAAAAAGAAAATCTCGTTCCCTCTCAGAGAAAAATTAAAACAGTTAAGTGAACATCATTCTTGACAATTTCTTGATATCTCTATACATTAATGCATTTTTGAAAATAAAATATTGGCAACACCATATATACTGTTTTATGACCTGCTGTTTTGCTTAATGGAGCTTAGAGGACACATTCTCACCTCTGTGAATTCATGTTAACCTAATGATCTCTTAGTGGTTTAATTAATAACTCTTTTTTCCACCCCCTATTACCCTCCCTTACCCCCTTTCTCCTCCCTCTATTCTCTTCCTCTTGTCTAATAAGTGTCCCTTTTACTTTCATGTCACTATTTTAGATTCCATATCAGGGAGGACATTTGATACTTGTCTTTCTGAGTCTTGTTTATTTTGTTTAACATGATGATCTCCATTTCCATCCACTTATCCATTCATCTGTTGATGGGTATCTAGGGTGATTTCACGTCTTGGTTTTTGTAAATTGTGCTGTAGGAAACACGGGTATCCAGGTTTCCCTATATTACACTGATTTTAATTCCTCAGCGTGTATACTGAGGAGTGCTCATTAATTCTGTTAACACAGTAAGGTAGCTGCTATCATTCTCATTTTTAGAACCAGAAGTTAAGGTACAGAGAGACATGTATATTGCCCCAAATGGTGCAACTAACAAGTAGCAGGGCCACGATTCAAACCCAGTGGCCTCTCGACCCCACTTAACTGCTACAATTTTATGCCTCTCCAGTCTGCCATGCTACAATAATATATGCCTATGTTTGGAGAGGTAAGATGTAGATACTCAACACAGCTAGAGAACAGGCAATATTAACTAATGCATTACTACATATAGGCCTATACTGAGTAAATCTTTTTGAGTATCTACTCTATGGCATGTTATTGGGAGGAAATTAAAAATGGTAAAATGAGTTGGTGATATGTAAAGCCTGCATTCCCACCCCCTGCTCTTCAACTTGACTATGAACTTTTTAGGAACACAGATGATGCCTAGGTACTCTGTGTTTCTCTAACATGGAAGCCAACACAGAATAATTGTCAAATGTATGAATTAAAGAAGGTTGTCACATGGGGACACGTGCGGTTGTACATGTATAATGTTCTTCCTTTCAGGAAGAAAGAGGTTGTTAAACCTTGTAGTCATGAGGCGTTTCTGTTACACAGATCTGGCCTTTCTCTGCATGGCTGTTGAAAAATTGAGTGCCTCATCTGATGGACCAAACCCAAGTTTGTGCCCCTGGACCTTGAGTAAAAATGAGAGACAAAGTCTATCCATGAGTGAATATTAACTAGTAGCATTTAGGGTCAATCCTTGCTCTGATGAAAACAGACGTCAGATAAGAAGTCCAGGTCAAGCTGTGTCACAAGGAGAGACATTATGAGGCTGAGAGAAGGGTAAGGACTGGGTTCAAGTGTGGGTGACAGGACCATACAAAGTTATTGTTGAATTTAGGACATGTTTAAGAGCAAATTGGATATTATCTGTAATTACACAGAGACAAAGGCCATAAACCTGGATGATCCCAGGCAAGTTGCAATGAATGGTCAAATGATTTAAGGACCAAAAAGAAATCATCACAAGTTCTAGATGCAGTACTATGTAATCTGGTAGAAAATTCTCTAGACAGATCTAAGATTTAGATATTTTTATCCAAGCTCTGCCTCTTTCAGCCTAATCACCCCTGAGCCTCTGTCTTAGTTACTTTTCTTGTTGCTGAGACAAAATACCTCACTCCCAAAATTAAAGGAGGAAAGGTTTATTTTGGCTCACAGTTTGTAGAGGTTTCAGTCCATAATTGACTGACTCCAAGGCAGCATGCATGGCAGACAGGCATTGCAGAGGAGAAACAGTTCATGGTGGTAAGAAGGTAATAAAGCAACGAAGTAGTGAAGAAGTAGGTCTGAACAATAATAGCAGCTTCTTTCTGCTTCTTTTAGATCCTACTTGGCTAGTTGGTTTAGGATGGGTGCCAAACCAATCAGTGGACTGATTTAGTAATCACACACCCTTAATCTCAGCATCACACACTTCAGATGCAGCCACCTCTGAAAAAGCTCCATCTATGACTGCATGAGTCTTTGGGGGGACATTGAGAGACAAGCCATAATATCTTCTTATTTCTTATCTGAGGCACTGAAATAGATTAGAGGTTCCCCACCATTTCCCTCCTAGGTGGAATATTTTTTTCAAATAATTCATTGCCAAGGACATTTTGGAAGATCTCCAAGCACTCTTAAAACTGTAGTATTGTTCAGTATTAGGATTAAGATTTATTTTGCTCCCATATCCTTAGGATTCTTTATTCTTATTTTATCATTAAGGTGAATCAGATATCATAGATAACTCAACATATGAGCCTTGGAAGAGACCTCAGAATCAACTTTTTCATTTACAAATCACAAAACTGAAGTACAAAAGGATGAAGTGCACCCAAGAAGAAATATATTGTAACTAAAATGCTTGCATAGCCATAGATAAATAAAATATTTTTCCTGTTTCAAGTGCTCTTTTCAATCTGCCAAGGAGATTTTACTTTTTCCATTTTGCTACTTATTCTGTCTCTCTGTGTCTTTCTTCCACCCCCTTGTGTCATTCTTGAAATTAGGATGAAGTTCATAAATTGATAAGGTTACCAGCAGTCCCACTTCAATGAGGACTAATGAAGAACATATAATCAGAAAAGGCATTTTGGTTTAGACAAGAACAGGGAAAATGAGACCTAGAAACTAAGTGAGGCTTAGGTTTCTGGTTGGTCAGCTTGCAGCAATGTGAGGGGTAGACACGCTCTAGCAGACAGGAAGCCAGTGGAAGTGATGATGGCCGTGTGTGGCACAGTCTTGTAATTCTAGCACTCTGGAAGCCTGAGGCAGAAAGATCACAAATTTGAGGCCAGCTGGACAATTCAGTAACAGCCTGTCTCAAAAGGAAAAATAAAAAGGGTTGGGAATGTAGCTTGGTATCCTTTGAGTTCAATCCTCAGTACCTCCAGAGCAATCCAGCCCAGCCCAACCCAACCCAACCCAATACAATGCAAACCCAAACCAAATCCAATCCATCTCAACCCAAATTATTGCTGGAAACTTGAAACAAAACTCTTGAGTGGGAGCCATTGGGTAAACGGGCTTATGTTAGCTGTGGGGTAAAATGACTTTCAACATTTTAAGAAGTGTGTCGGCCCAACAGTCCTGCTCACAGCTACTGATAAATCTGTACTTTTTGTTGCCTTGAGGGCTCCCCCACATCTCAACTTAAAAATGTTCCTTAAAACTTTTGCTGACTTGATGAACTGCACCTTGTAGGGCACCGTAGTTTTCATTCAAAGTGAAAAAAAATAGAGCTTATTAAATGAAATTGCTGTGATGTTCCCCAAAGCAGCACACTGCCCCCTAAACACTTGCAGGGAATCACAGGACGGGCACCCAGAGGAGGGAACTCCGGAGCTTGTGCTATAGTGGGATCGTCATTTCCCAATGATGTTAAAATCGCATTTTGTGAAGGATCTCTGATCAAAACAATTTCTTAATCGAAAACCACCGCCTTAATTTGTCTTATCTGTGTCCACTTTAGGCAGAATGTGCCGGTGGCCTTTTGCGACTGTCTTTTCTTATGCAGATCAGATGGAGCAGCCTCCACTAGCCAATTCTGGGCACTAAATTTGCATAATGACTCGGCTCCTTAAAGATGGGCAGTTAAACCAAATAGTTTTTGAATTTCTTTTGTGGGATGGCTGCCTCTTTATTTAACGTTGAAAACTGAAGAGAGTTGAGGAAGGGTGGTGACTAAACAGGCTTTTTAAATACTGCCTCTGTAATTATCTGTGGAATTAAGCCTGCAGAACTCACATTCACTCTCATCAGAAAATGGAATTATGAGAATTCTTATTAACAGCAGCTCCAGACTCAACTCATGGTATTCACTGGAGTAATTATTATTGGGAAAGGCAGGGATTAATTTTTTTTATAAGCTGGGGAAAATAAATTCTTAGCCATTGCCTGTCTTGGACACACAGAAGGAGACAAAGCAATGTGAACTTTTATTTTAAAGAAGAAAGAAAAATAATTTTGAAATGTAATTTTGCTCTGATTTCTGAGGGAATTCTTATGCAAGGCATTTTGTATGTAAAGGGATTATATGTCACCAATGCAAAATGAAATACAAAATAAACCAAAGAGCTATGAATGTCCTAAGTGCAGAAAATAATATATAATTTATGATACTTTAAATCTCATTAAAAACGCTAGCTTTTGTAGCTTCCTAGCAACCAATCCTCAGGAGTCTCTCTGTAAAGAGGTTGGCTCTCCCCAAGCTCTGGGTCCGAAGCTTTAATAAATGAAGCCCATATGGTGTGTATATGAGGGTTCCCCGTGTGCAGCCCATTTGTCTAGGGGTTCTAGGAAACCTCGTGTGATAGCTTATAATTTGCTAATCCAATACAATAAACATGAAAGCACTTTGTAAAACTAATGTTCAGGGTCTAAATTGAACCTGTCAAGGCCAGAGAGTTGGAGAAAAGTTGGAGATCATGACTGTAGCTTTGGTTCTGGTTAGAACATAAAAAAAAAAAAAAGGGGCTGGGCCTTAATCAATCAATCAATCAATCAATCATCTTCTTACCTCCCTCTTTCCTTTTTTTTTTTTAAAGGCCAGTGACATTTACTTTTTCATTTCATATTCAAAACAACCCTGGGAACCCAGAGTGGGTTTTACTGTGCCTGTTTATCAGATGAAGATACCGAAGCTCACAAGGTGGAGTCGTGCCAGTGATCATCTATCTGTAAAGACAGAGCTTGGGAGGGATGGCAAGGGTATGCCAAGGTGCATCTACAGCTTGTGTTAATCTGTGATGGAGTTTTTAATCAGTCAAAAGCATCAAAAGCAAAATGGAGAAAAGGATGAGTAATGGATTTTCCAATTTAAAAAAACCTTAAAATGAAGGCATTTCTGGGATATTTTCTTTCTAATTTTTGATAGTAAAATGACCTTTATATTATTAAATAATGGTGATAGTAATGGTAGCTGCTTTTTGTATGTCAAAATTAAAGACGGGCAATGCTAGGTTGTTCACTAAAGCATTGGAGAATTTACTGGTTGGAAAAAACTTCAAAGTTTGTCCTTTCCCCTTTATTTTTTTAATGAGTGAGAAAAATAGGTGATGGGTGGGGGTGTTTATTCAGCCTCATACAGCCAGGCTAAAAAATGCAGGACTCTACTTCCAGGTCAGTGGACAAGGTGAAGGGAAATCAAACAGCATCAATTTTGATTTTAAAGAAAGAAAATGTGATTTTCAAATGGGCTTTCTTTTCTGTTTCTGAAGGAATTTATAATGCCAGTGCTTTGTTTGTCATGAGATTATAGGCCAGAACTGTAAAATGAAATGGAAACTAAATCAAAGAGAAGCAAACATATGAAATAAAATAAATAGCACCAAGTGATCTTTGGGGACAGTAGACATATGATCCCATTGTTTTTAGAAAGAAGCCAAAGTTGGTTCCCCTGATCTTTTGGAACTGGGAGTGGCAATGCCAGTTTTCATTGATGAACAAAGATCTCTGCTTGGACAGCACTGTAATTACTCATAACCTGGCCAAATCTAGCAGGACCTTTGTTCTGTTCAGGTTCCTCTTATCACTGGGTTGGGGTGGAGAGGTGGGGCAGTCTACTTGGCTATAGCATAAGGCTGTAGTTCTCAAATCTTGTGCCAAGGCATACCAGGGTACCATAGTTAACTTATAGGGAGGCTATGAGTTTTTTAACATGTCTAAAGGAAACCAGTGATAGTTGACATCTCATTGCGTGCTGTATAAGCTACTAACTTGAGATACTTAATACAGATCATTGCCTCCCTTTCTGTGATGTCATATTTTCATGGTGTTTTGTTCTGTTTTTGTGTGTGTTGATAGTCACTGTGGTCAAGAGCAAGAAGTTTATAAACATTACCTGGGAATAGAAGATAAGGGTGGTGGTATCTCGTCTGATTCCAAGATTTAAGAAATGGGGCAGTATCTCATGAATATCTGCCTCCTATTAATAAATAGTGGGGCCGGGATATAGCTCAGCAGCACAGTGTCTGCCTGCAAGTGTGAGGTCATAAGTTTGATCTCTTGTACCAAAAAAACAAAACAAAACAAAACAAAACAACAACAACAAAAAAAAAACAAAACAGTAGTGAGTATTAAACAATGAAATACAATTTTTTTTTAAAAAAGAATCTCTCTGTTTCTGTCTCTATCTCTGTCTCTCTCTGTCTCCCCTTGCTTCTTTCCTATCTCCTTCCCTCCCTCTCTTCTTCTGAAGTCCTACTCTAATTCTTGTTTCTATGTCTGGTATTGTTTATCATTGACTCTGATCATGCTATGTGTGGATGCCTGAATCAATCACCAATCACCATGGCCAGGGGAATGGGATTTTCTGTTTAGCCAGTTTGAGTCACATGTTCACCTTTGCAGCCAGAGGGGCTATCAACTCTTCTGGAAACAAATGGACTGAGGGTGCGAACAGGCTGGTATCAATCAGGTCCCAATCATGAATACTGAGATCACTTTGAGTCTTTAAAACAGAGAAAATGTAATGCAGGAAACTAGTTCCACAGAGTAAAACCAGTTGGCAGAGTAGAGACCCCTTAGGATGGTGAAGTTGCCCTCGGATCAAGAGCAGTAGGACGTTGTTCATGACACTTGTTGGAGGGCCACAGTGGGAAAGGAGGCTGTGTTTTAGAGCTCAGGGGCCAGGTAGGCCTGGTGGAAGCAGAAACCAGGCAGAGCCTGCCTGGGAGGAGCTGTGACCACTGCTAGAGATAGGTAGACACAGAGGGAGACAGAGAGAGGAAGAGGGACAAATAGACCCCTGACTTCTATCTTCTTTCCACCCCAGGCTCCTGACCTCGCTTCTCATTGGCTTGCTTAATCTACTTGTAAATGAGCTGCTGCAAGGACCTTGAAATTTCAGGTGGCAGAAATCAGGGTTCCTGAAAAACAGAATACAATGGGGTGGGGGGTGAAGAGTGAAAATGAGTGAAAACAGAGCATTGGCACAGGGTGTGTTCCTAGGAGGAACATTAAGATGCTGTTAAAAAAGAGGAGAGCTGTAGATTTTACCCCTCCACCCTCCTGCCCCACAACCATTTTAAAAAATTAGACATACCTGTGAATAAGACCTTAGCCTGTGGAGGATTGGTAGTAATTTGGATTAATGGACTTTGAAAGTTCAGCAGGTAAGGAGAGACGAGTCCCAGGAGATAAGTGGAGCATGGTGGCTGAAAACTCAGGCACACACAACATATATGTTGTTATCACTTACCTGTTCACACATGGTCAGACAGGGACTGGGTTTTAAGCTAGTCCCTAGGACAAAATTTCTCAAAAGTTAGATCAGGCCAGGATACGTGTAGGGTAAAAGAGATACCCAAGGCAGCTGGCCAAGATTAGAAGGCTTTGGGAATAAGAACAGGGTCCTAGGTCTAAGGTGAGGTTGGAGAGGGATGACTGGCAAGAGCGACAAGAAGCTGGATTTCAGAATGATGATAGACGGTGGCTGCTTAAATGCAGTTTTCACAGAGCCAAGACTGGGGCAGTTGAGGTCACAGAAGTGGCTCCATGTGGGGAGGAGGAGTTATAGAGGCCAGAACCAGGCAAGACTGTGGTAATGGATATGTTATTTTTGGTCAACTTACATGGTCACAACTCTGATCTTTCTTTGGGGAACCACCACTCCTACCTCATTTCTTCGAGTAAAGTAACCCCAGCTCCTGCTCCAAAAGTCCTCATAAGACTCAGGCTTACTTCAGCTCAGCCAGCCCACCCCTGACCACAGTGCTTTGGGCTGAACATGTGACCTAAGTCTATCCTCTGTGATTGGAATCACACACTTTTGTGGAACAGTTGGAGAGAAAGAGAATCTTTACCTGATTTGGTGCCCTTTAGGGCACCTTTAGGTGTTGATCTGGAACTTCAGGTGTGACCCTGGGTATTAGTCTGTTTTCTGTTGCATACAGACTGGGTAAGTTATAAAGGAACATTTTTATTTAGCTTACAGTTGTGGAGACTTAAGGGCTCGAATCTGGCAATTACTTTCTTATTGGCAGGGTCTTGAGGAGGCATAGGTTATCACATGGCAATAACCAGGGAGTGTGTGCAGGTATATGTGCATGAATTGGATTTGTGTGTGTGTGTGTGTGTGTGTGTGTGTGTGTGTTTGTACTGGACTGGTCTCTTTCCTTCTTCTTTTAAAGCCACCAGGATTCAATCATGAGACTGAACCATTCTACCCTAATGGCATTATCTAATCCTAATCACTATCCCAAGGCTTCACCTCTAAATACTGTAGTCAGATTGTTCCCACCCCCTTAATACACTACATTGGGGTTTGAATTTCAACAAATGAAGCCTTGGGGATGCTTAAACCATATTCAAGCTATAGCAACACATAAAGAGAGATTGTGCAAGAGTAACAGCAGCACAGAGAAAAGCAGAACTCAGAGAGGAGTGGAGGGGCCACATCTTAATGTCTTTGCTGATGTCTGGGGCACAGTGTAGTTGTGCCTAAGTAGCCAAACCTTCCAGACTTTCAGTTATGTGAGTCCCAACTGTCTGTTTACTTGAGTTCCTCTTTCCTTTCTTTTGTTGATGACAATTGACTTTTGTTTTTTCTTCACTGCTACAGGAGTAATACTATCACACTCATGCTTTCGTTATTGTACTTCCATTTGGTTTTCATGCAAATCATATGTAGGAGACCTGAAATACCAAGTTGCCTCAAAATATTCATTATTTTCCCTCACTGTCTAAAATTGTCTTGGATTTCTCCTGGACCTTAGTAGTCATGAGCACACATGAAATGGGGGAGGTTGGCTCATGCCTTTTCTTACTGGAGAGAATCCAGGAGATGTGATTGCATTCAGTGTTTTGAGTGTACAGAGGAAGAATTGTCCCGGGACACTGATATTTAGGACTTTTCATCCTAAGAAGGTTTGGATGTGTCTAAATACAAGTAAATCCTTGTTTCAACAACATGTTTAAAGCTTATCTACAAAGGCAGTTCAACTAACCAACTTTGGTTGAATTCTTTTTTAAAAACCCCATAATCAACAGGCTGTTTTCTGAGTTGATCAAATAAATTTATGATTTTGGCATCCTGTAGAAACAATGTCTACAAGGCAAAAATAAAGGCTTTGTGTAAATTAATGTCCAGGGAGTCTGACATACTATCTGTGGGGTAGTCGTTATACATTTCCTTGGAGAACAGCATTTCCCTGCCACAGGCAGAATTTAGGCTTGGCCTAACTGACATCCAGAAACTACAAATTTTATCCATTACTGTAGAATTAATTAGCATTGTTTTCATTAAAGTAGTTACAAATCCAACTTGATTTGGCTTAGGCAAAGAAGGATTTTTTTTTTTTTTTTTGCGGCACCGGGGATTGAACTCACAAGTTTGCACCTGCCAGACAGGTGCTTAAGCCACTGAGCCAAACTCCCAGACCTAGTTTTTTTGAGGCAGGGTCACACTGTGTAGCTCAGGCCAGCCTTGCACTCGCGTTGTAGCCTAAGCCGGCCTCGAACTCACAACACTCCTCCTACCTCAGAAAGAAGGAATTTTTTGAAAAAGATATAGATAGCACTTGGGCATCTCTGGAGCCTGTAGTGGATTATATCTAGTCCTAAGAAACTGCTAAAACAAAGAGTGCAACTATGGCTACAATGTTTCTTGTCCTGCTTTCTCTTTCTGTGTTGACTTCATTTTTTTACTCACAGCACAATCTTTTCCCATATAGGAGAAATTTTTGATCTCTCCATTTTATTATATTTTTTAGCCATCTTCTGAATTTTAAATTAAAAGTTGAAGGAAAGGGCTCTGATTGGTTCATTTAAGTCTCACTCTTGGACCAATCAGTGTGTCCAGGGTAGATCACATGTCCAAAATGTCTACTCCCATGACAAGCATAATGACTGGACTGATGGAAGTGATAATGGAGACAAAGCTGGGGAGACAAAACAATATGTCCACAAAGAATGGTGCTGTGGTTCATGACCTATTCATCAGCAGTCCTTCTTTTATTTGCTGTGTAACATATTACCCTAAAGTTGATGGCTTTAAAGCAAAACCTATTTACAAGCTCATAGTTTTGTAGAGTGGCAATCAGGGCCTGGCACTGTTTAGTTCTCAGCTCAGAGTTTCATCAACCTAAAATTAAGGTGGCAGCCAGGCTCTCATCTTGAGCTCAAGGTTCACTTCCAAGTTCACACAGGGTGACAGTATTTACTTTCTCGAGGATGCACAATGGAGATCCCATTTGCTGGTGACTGTCAGCTGAGGTTGTTCTTAGTGACTGCTGCATGCCCTGCCACACGGTCCCCTTGATCTTCCGAACTGTTGAATCCTTCTGATGTTTCCAGCTCTCTCGCCAGGAAGAGTTCCCCCCTTAAAGGATCACCTGATTATGCCAGGTCCACCAAAGATAATTTCCACAACTGAAGAGCAAAGCCAACTGCAAGTGAGGTCTGAGACTGCCACTTTCTGATTGACTAGCTTAAATTCAAGGATTCCTATAACACTCCCCTTCCCATTTAATGATTTCCTAGAGTGGCTCACACAACTTAAGAAGCTAATATCCATGAGTATCATTTTAATAAAAGGTACACAGAGAGTGAGTTTTTGGAGGAAACATACAACTTTCATTCCCTCACTCTCCTGGAATCAAGGTTGCCTCAGTCTCCTGGCACATCCATGCACTCACTTACCAGGTGTCCATTCCACCTGGTGTCCAGAGATTTCTTTGAGATTTCATGACACAGTCATGGTTGACTAAGTCACTGGTCACATGATTGACTGAGTCTGTAGCTCCTTCTCTTCTCTGGAGGTCTATGCTAGTTCAAAGTTCTAATCCTCTAATCATGCAGTTGGTCTTTCTGGGGACCAGCCCACATCCTGAAGAGGGCCCATCAGGGTCACTTCTTTGCATAACAAAGACATTCCTTTCCCCAAGAAAATCCCAGGAGTTTTAAGAACTCTAAGGAAGGAACCCAGTCAAATTCTGTATTATACCACAGGGTCATCTTAAGGTTTTATCTATCATAGCTCTCCTGTCTCATCATGTTTATGTCTTGAAGACCTTTAAAGTCTATCCCAGATGCCACCTTCTTAACGTGCCTTGCTCTCAACCTCACTGGATATGCTATTTTCCAACTTTAAATTGTCACAAGGAGTTTTACTGTAATTTTACCTTAATTATCACACATTGTAAACCTCGATAAAGTGTACTCTCTGTAACTGGGTTGCAAATTACATGCAAACATAAACTTCTTATCTATTTAAATCACCTCATTATTCTAAATACAGAAGGAGCTCCAAAAATGTTTGCCTAATGGAGTTGAATATTAGAGCTGAAACCACTTTGTAAGAAAGTGTTCTTGAAGTTAGTTAACTAAATCATTTGAGATGGAATTTAGGACACCTGCTCCATGAAGCCATCTTTTGAAATGTTGGGGAGGAGCCTGGCAAGATGACTGTATGCTATACGTTTTTTTTCAGATTCGATTTAATTCCATCACTTAATATGTTATAATCCAGATTCTAGGGGAAGTCTGGGGGGAGCCTAGGAGAAACCTGTAAACTCTTCTATCAATTTCTTGGGACAAAGAATATTTGAAAAACTGGCTGTCCTACCAAAAGAGGAGTATAGAATTATTAATCCTTGTGTAATGCACCACAGCAAGCTGCTTAGCGTGACAGGTCATAGTTCTATAGCTCGCACACTCTTGACACATATTGTAGGATCCTAGGGATGGATGCAATTTCATTAGGCTGGATAATCAGGATTATAGGTAAAAGCATTAGGCAGAGACATATTGCAGCATATCTACAATCACAGTGAGACATTTAGATGTTTCCATTTTCTTTCTGTCTTTTGTTTTCTTTTTTGCAGGAAAGAGCAAAGCCCTTCTTCATATTATGGTGGATTCACAACAGTCACTACTTGTATCTTCTCTTCAGTTTTTCATTTTCCTCTCTCAAATGGTGTGTTTTCTACCTAGTGTAATGTCCATTAAAAAAAAATGACTTATCCTCGATTAATAGTGTTCCATTCAAATGCAAGATTAAAATCAAGTTAGATACTTTCTGTCCCCAACAGTTGAAAACAACATCACAGCTTCAAATGTGCCTCTTGGGGACCAAAGTAGGGCCACTGGCTCTCCTTGGGGCCATCGGTGTGGCACTTTATCTTCTAGCATACTGAAAACTGTTTACTTCTTTTTTTCAAGTGAAAATACTAGGTGATTTTAGTGTCGGAAGCCGCAGTCAACTAATCAGAGCTGACCATGATTTCCCAAGCTCCAGCTCCTTCCCTCGTCTGTACAGTTCTTGAAAGTTCCTCTCAATGCCTCCCTTTTGTTTCTCTCCAAGTCTATTTACCATTTTTACTGAGGGGTGTTTGCTCTATATGCTGTTAAGGGGTCCAGAGCGTCTAATTGACAAATTATGTTGCGCTTTTGGTGGCTTTAAGTAATCATTTAAAATAAATAAGATCATAATTATCAGTTTTCATTTACCCATTTATTAAGTAACAATGTTCACACTGAGCAGTTTGATTTTGTGTTATAATAAGGCAATCTCTACATGATGACAGATGGTGTTTCATTTTGCCGACACTGTGCTAAAGTGCTTTGAGTTGTGATGTGTTTGATTTTATTAGAGATCAGATTTAACACATGCATGCTACATAACTGCAATCGCATTCCCATTTCTCATCTGTAGGAGAAAATGAAACTGTGATGAAATGTAATATACTCACCCTCAGGCAGAACTAGTGGGACTGGGAATTGCAACATAATAAATCTAATGGATATTACACGATAGGACCCTAGAAATTTACTGTTATTATGTTCAGGGAAGGAACTCGGTTTTGTAAAACTCACTTTTATTTCACTGGCATCAAGGCAATTTCACATTATTTAACTGTTGTGTCCTAATAACAGAAATGGTATTTGTGGTGTGGAAAAGGGGACTTGCCCGCCAAAGAACACAGGGGTCTAGGAACCCAGAGAAGAAAGCTAGGGGAGAACAAACAGCCAAAAAATTGCACATACCAAATGCAAATTACAACAATGGCACATCATTAACAATAGATTGTTGGGATTGTCAAATTAAACCTCATTTAACCATGCTGTCAGGGTGGCACCCACTGGAGGAAGATGCATTTGTAAAAGCTTTGTCTCTGATATCGAGCTCTTATATTCTTGGTCTTCCCCACTACCACCCCTGGGGGGGCTGGAAACTAAGTTAATTACACATCTAGTTATTGATGTGACTGTCGATAGAGATTTTGCCTAATGAGGCCATTGTCAAGTGAAATTGCAAAGGTGGAGGCGGCCTTCGGTATTCCTGTACCCACAAGGTGAAGCTCCCTGATTTGTTGCTGCTTCCTGACAGCGGATGCACCAGGACCTACTCTGCTCTCCAAAAACCTCCCATGCAGCCTTCCTGCCTCCAGCCTCTCCCTGCTGGTATTCATCCTAACTGCTCTCCGCACACCCTGCCACCAATCCTAAGTGACAGTTTCATCACATTGCTTCCATGCTCAAAACTATCCACTGCTTGCCTCCTAATTCAGCATAGTTCTCACAGTTCCTTAAAATAAACCTGTTACTCCCGTGAAGTTGGTCTTTTTGTTGTTCTTTAAACATGACAAGCTCATTTCATTCTTCATCCCGGTGTTGGGCTGTTTTGGTTGCAAGCAACAGAAACCCAACTCATGTTTGTCCAAACAAAAGAGCAGACTTGAATGTGATAGACTCTCAAATTAAGGAAGGCAGGGGTGGCTGGTTCACTGGCACAGGTGGAACCAGAGACTTAAATGTTTCTCAGCTAGCCTGTCTCAGTCTGCCTCTTCCCAGATGTGAAAGTTCACATTTTCTTCACTGTGGAACCACTTCTTCCATGGTTAGGGGCTGTTAACAGAGAGGAAATAAAACTTACTTTCTGTGTTTTCATGTTCAAAAACCCCACCATAAGAGATCCAGTTGGCCTGGTTTGTGTTAGGTGCCTGTTTCTGGTACAGTGGGCCCAGTCGTTGGCCCACCTTGGTTTATGATAAGTTTGTCCTACCATAATTCTACCAAGAAGGTGGGATCTGTATTACAATTAGAGTAGATGTATGGTGTAGAGCCCAGGGCAGGTGGAGAGTTGCTCTTCTAGGCAACCAAAACAATAGCTGACCACTGTATTGCATGTTGAAGTTACCCCTGCTGCCATGTGCATTTCCTCATTTCCTTACCATCCCAGTAAGAAACATCTGCTTTAACATCTCAGTAGGAACCTCAAAAGAAAGGAAAAGGGTTAAGAAAAGAAAGCTAGTATTTGAGTGTCTTAAAAATATGGCGGCTATCTAAACTAACTCCTACAATTACCCTGTAGATCTGATACTATTTTGGTTACTTTTCCTTCGTTGCTGAGACAAAATACCTGATGCCCAAAATTAGAGAAGGAAAGGTTTATTTAGCTTACAGTTTTCGGAGGTTTTAGTCCACAATCAGCTGGCTCCAAGGTGGCATGGCACAGGAACAACACTTCAAGGCAGCAGTTGGGCAAAAGCAGCCAGAGTAAAAGGGGGGGCACAAGCAAGCCTCTTCTCCTCCCTTATATAGTCCACAAGACCACCCTCCCCCAGGATAGGTGTAGCTTCACAAACATCCTTGCCTGCCTTTGCACAGGATGAGGATGTTTACAAAGTAGGACCCTTGGCTCCCTCCTGAGTCTCTCAGTTAAACTTCTGACCTTCTCAAATTGTAGCAATGACCAGGTAACTGCGCTCTACACCCCAGGATGTAGAGCTGCTGAGTTACTTAATTAAGCTGCTAGACTTCTCAAGTTGACACAATGTATAAACCGTAACAGATAGGTAAACTCATATTTTACAGATGAATTTAGAAAAGTATCTACCTTCATCAGATCACTGAATTGTTAAGTGGCCGAATCGGGCTTAGAAACCAGCTCTGCTGAACTTGGTTCATAGTTATGAACATGTAGGTGGGATTCAATTCTCTTGAAGTGTGCTAGGAAGGAAGGAGGTTTTGCTTTGCCGGGACTGAATCCAGGGCCTTTGTTACACCATTGAACTATAGCCTCAGCCCTTTAAAAAATTATGTTTTGAGAGAAAGTCTTGCTAAATTTCCCAGGCTCACCTCAAACTTGCCATATTCCTTCCCTAGCTTCCCAAGTAGTTGGGATTACAGGTGTTCAGTACCATATCTGTCTAAAAAGGGAAAATTGAGAAGTATGTGAATACCTTGTTTATAGGATCCAAAATACAAGATTGATTTGACTATTCATAAACTATTCAATTTCCTCTATTTTTGCATTTACTTGAGAGCCAGCAGATAGGACAGACAGGTAATTATTCAACAGGATTTCCATGGGACAGACCTAGTTCTCATCATGTCTCATTCCTCCAATCAACAAATACTTATTGACACCTGCCATGCTGGCCTTTTAATTACCTCCATGCATCATTTTATTTTTTACAGTAGTTTTTATATCATTTACATTTATGCATTTGACCTCAGTTTCATTCAAACTGGTCATCTCACTGCTTTTTTTTTTTTTTTTTTTAACTTTTTTTGGTCTCATTTTTGCAAGAGCATTTCCATCTACTTACAATACCTCCCCTCCCTTCAGCTGTTTTAAATCTGGTTAATTCTTCAAGGCTTAATTCAAGCCCAATTTCCCATCTGTCCCTAAATGCCCTCTTAAATTATCTACCCACTGCAGTAATGGTCTTCATCCACTAAATATTTGAGAAAGCGCTCGTACTTATTTTGCCTCTCAAGCCCACAGATCACTATATCTGGAATCATACTCTGCTTTTCAGAATCCCCAAATCAATTATCAACTACACCTATACTGTGCTGGGTGCATAGCGAGTGTTCAATAAATGGTATTTGTTAAGAAAACTCTTACATTAATACAAAATTATTTTGAGGAATGCAATGAGTAACTGTAGGCTACACACTGTGCCTTTCTAAACATTAGAGATATTAAAATGTGATGTTAAGAGTATAGGTATGGTATTTAAAGCAGGATTTGAATTCTGTCTAATGTCTTTTAATTGGTGCAGAGTCCCAGGGAAGCATCTGTTTCCTCATCTGTGAAGGGCAGATAAGACATCCTACTCCGCTGAGATGTCTGGATTGAGAATTCCATGAAATGCAGCTTATGAAAGACTTTGCATAGGATCTGTGTGCACAGTGACAGGTGGATGACAGGAGAGGTTGACAGACATTTGGGTTCTACATAACGAAGTACACTCCAATTAAATTATAAGATCAGGATAAGCTTTAAGTCAAATATGACATGCAGTTATTACTTGCCATTGCATTCTATCACCCTCTATCAGTATTCTTATTGAACTTGTACTGTGCAGAGGGGGAGGTGCAAGGCGACCCCTTAGGGTTGGTAAGCAGGCTTCTCTGGAAGCTGCATTTGCCTCTAGGCCCAGTGCAGGGGTAACAGTCCTGTGGAAGCCTAGAAGAAGACCATTCCAGAGAGAGAGGGAGGTGCATGTGAAAAAGGTCTGAGACACGAATGGGCTAGAGGTACAGAAAGCAAACCAGGGTAGCTAGACTGTAGATGGTCTGGGGAGACAAATAGAAGCAAGATGGCAAAAGGCTTGGAAAACCTTCAAAATAAGTTGAGATTTCATTCCAACTTCAGTAAGAAGCCAATGAAGGGTTTTAAGAAAAGGAGTCATCTGACAGCTGGTGTCCTAGGTGGCACCCAATGATTCTTGCTCCATGGGACCCACAGTTTTCTATGTGGAGTAAGACTTTACCTGCTCACCAGCAGGCTATTTCAGAAAGGACAAAGCACAACTTTGGGGGCTCTAACAGATATGGGGATTTCTGCCTTGCTCTCTCCTGGTTCATTCACTAAGAGGAGGCCAGCTCCCCTGCCATGAGGACATTCAAGCAGTGTGAGGAGGAATGATTTGGGAAGGAACTGAGACCTCCTGCCAATAGCCATGTGAGTCAGCCACCTTGGCTGTGGGCTCTCCAGCCTTAGTGAAGCCTACTGATGACTGCAGCCCAGCCAACATCTTATCTGTGACCTCAGGAGATGCTCAGAATCAGAACCACTCTGCTAAATTGCTCTCAAGTTCCTGATCCTCTGTAAGTTCAAGGCCAGCCTGAATTACATAATGAGACTATCTCAAAACAAAAATAAAAACAAAAACACAAACACAAAAAACAAGAAAAGGCTTCCATTTCTCAAGTTCCTGATTCTTAGTCACTGCACGAGACAGTGTATGTTCTTTATCTTACGCTGCTGGATTTTTAAGTAATGTGTTCTGCTGTAATACATAACTCATCCAAGTGATGTCATCCCATTTTGATGTTCTTCACTTGGGCAGCTGGATGGACAAGAAATTTTGGAGGGTGAAACACGGAAGGAAGGAGAGCACTGGTGAGCTTGATAGTGTTCAGTGAGTGATGTGGTGGCTTGAACTGGTATTGGTGAGGGAGGGTCAGGTTTTAGTGGAGCTAATGGGGTGTCAATGGGATTGCTGATGAGGCACCACCGTGTGAGCACTCAAGGCTGACTTCTTTATTTTGTATCTGAGGAACTGGGTGGATGCTGGTGTCATTGACTAAAAGGTGATGAATCATTGTGTAGAAGAAAATCACACTCCTGTAGGCACATGAGAGAGAGAGAGAGAGAGAGAGAGAGAGAGAGAGAAATTGACCAGAAGCAGTTTTTCTGTCACCTACAGAGTACAAGTAAGAACTGTCTATGTTTCAATAAAAACACCTCAGTCAGTCCCTTGAAACTGGCTTCCTTCTTCTCAATTAAGTAGAAGACAATTAAATTAGAGTCCAACTTCGAGGAGTTCATTATGCCTCATTGAAAATGATAAATGACTCTTGGTGACCTTGTCACCCTGCCAACACAGTCCCACCTCATTTTTCAAAGAGCTAATGAAACTGATGGATTCTCCCTTTTCAGTAGCAGTGCCAATAAAAACAGAATGTACACTGTGACCTGTGAGGAAGTGGAGATGGAGGCAGGGGAAAAAACCCACCCTTGACATTTTGACAGTTGACTAAAGTGGCTTTGAAGTGCAAACTTGAAAAAAAAAAAACTATCTACATATTGATTTCCTATCTGTTCCATTGCTTTAATCCAGTTCTGCTTGGCATGAAATACTGAGGTGTGTGTGTGTGTGTTTTCAGGTCTGCCCTTTCTCCTTAGGAAGAAAGTAAGAAATAGGGGAAAGAGAGGGTATGATAATAGGTGGTGATCTGCAATCAACACAGGTATCTATTAGTCACTCTGAACCAGAGAACCGACTTGACCTCCATGCCCTGCTTGGCTAGGAAGAGGAAAAAGTTGGTTTCATAACGTGGAGGCTGCTAAAAGAAGGGGTTAGGAGCAGAAGCTTTGAATCTTGGCCTGAATACTGGCTGCAGTATTCAATACCCCTTTCTAGCTGTGTGGCCATAAGCAAGTCACTTAACTTCTTGAAACCTTAGTCTCTTTATCTGTGAAATGGGTACTATCCTGTTGTTCAGACTAGTTATGAAGATAAAGGAAGATTAGGCATCTTAGGTGCTTTTCTCCTTCCAAGAGCACTCAAAAGGAGCTTGCTGCATTTGCTGTTGTATTATTCTGATTCCATTGTTAAATTTTCTTTTTTACTTTTTTTTTTTATAGAAGGGAGTGAGTGATTCTTTTGACTATAGAGGAACTCTGTTTAAAATAAATGATTGGAGGCAGGAAACTTCTGGTGCTGAGGGGATGAGCCAAACATCAGCACAGTGAACTCCACCCAGTCGTGCAAGCTCAGCACCCTCTCGGAACCTGGTAGAGCCCTGTCTAGCAACCCCAAGCAGCTGGGGAGCTTTGGTGTGCCTTGCGGCATGAGTTGAAGGCCTGTGCAGCGTACTCCACCCAACTTTTCATCCTTGGTACACCATTCAGAACCTGGTAGAGTCCCACTTAGCAACATCAAGCAGCCAGGAAGCTACAGAGTGCCACATGGGCTATGCTGAAGGTCTGCCCAGCATATTCCCCACATTTGAGGAGCCTTCGATTGCCATTAGGGACCTGGTAAGGCCTGCTAATGACCCCCATTCAGCTGGGGAAGCCCCCTCCAGTACAGACAGATATCCTCAACCCAGAAAGCAACTGAGACCTTGCATTCAGCTTCTCTAGGGGAATACAGGAAAATGACAAAACGAAAGAGCAAAATGTGATCCCAATCCTCCAGTTCACCCCAAACAAGCCTAGTAGACATGGACATAGAAGAAAGTGTAAGCTATATACCTGAAACTTTTGAAATGATAGAAACTGAAGCAAGGAAAAAAATCCATGAAGCTGTAAAGGAACTCAGGTCAGAAAAAATCTCCCAGGTAAAAAAAGAAATGACAAACCTATAAAAAGAAAGCCTGAATGCATCTAAAGAAGACATAGTTAAAAAAATTGATGAGCATTGCAGAAAGATGTAAAATTTAATGAACAATATAAGAAAAAAATGGAATGCATGAAACAGATTCAAAGAGATATCCAGGATATCAAAAATTCCATTGAGAGCTGGCAAAACCTCCTCAATGAATGTGAAGATAGATTTTCAGACCTCAAAGTCAAGATTGCAGTTAGTGAACAGGAAAGGAAAGACCTTTTAAAAATAACAAGGAATCAGGAATTAGCAATTCAATGGTTGCAAGATGATGTAAAGAAAAAGAATATAAGACTGATAGGTATGAATGAAAAAGAAGGTGAAACACAAATGATATCAAAAGACTATTTACAGAAGTAATAGTGGAAAATTTCCCAAACATGGGAAAGGAAACTGACATCAGATATGTGAAGCATATCAAACTCAAATTAGCCATAACAAAAATATATCTACACCCAGATGTATAATAATCAACATACCAGAAATTCAGCATAAGAACAGAATATTAAAAGCTGTTAGAGAAAAGAGACAGATCACCTATAAAGAAAAGCCCATCAGAATTACAGCAGATTTCTCAACACAAACAATGACATCAAGAAAAGCACGGAGTGAAGAATTTCAAATCCTAAAGGAAAACGACTTGCAATCTAGATTGACGTACCCTGAAAAATTGTCCTTCAAAAGTGATGGAGAAATAAGATACTTCCACACAAACAACATATGAAGAACTTCAAGATCACCAAACCAACCCTGCAAAGAATACTGAAAGATATTCTAGATAGCATAAAAATAACTATGACTTCAAGAACACCAAGAGAAAAAGAAAACACTAAGCAAGGCAAATAGTTAAACATAGGGAAAAGGTAAAAAACCAACAGCAGAAAGATAACATGACAAAAATAAGCCAATGCATATCAGTTATAACCATTAATGGAAATGACCTCAATTCACCAATTAAATGAAACAGACTGGCAGAATGGATCAAGAAACAACATTCAACCATGTGCTGTATACAAGAAACTCATCTAACTCAAAAGGAAATTCATATGTTGAAAGTCAAAGGATGAAAAACAATACTTCATGCAACAGGAACCCTCCCCAAAAAAGTGGGGATAGCTATTCCATTTGCAGACAATGGAAACTTCAAATCAAGAATGATCAAAAGGGATAAACAAGTCACTACATACTTGTCAGGGGAAAACTTCAAGAGGAAGAGATAGCAAACTTAAATATATATGCACCAAATATGGGAGCACCCAGCTAACTAAAACAAAGATTAATAGACATGAAAAATCAAATAAGCAATAACAAAACTGTAATAGGAGACCTTAACACCTCTTTGACACAAAGAGACAGATCAACTACACAGAAAATCAGCGAAGAAATAACAGAACTGAATCTAACTTGTGAACAGATGGACTCAGTAGATGTGTACAGAGTGTTTTACCCAACAACAACAGAATATACATTCTTCTCAGCTGCACATGGGACATTCTCTAAAATAGACCATATACTACCCCATAGAACATGCTTAAGTAAATGCAAAAGAATTGAAATTATCCTATGCATATTATCTGATCATAATGTCATGAAACTAGAAATTAATGACAAAAGAAACTGCAAAAATTCCATAAACACATGGAAATTAAATAATACACCCCTGAACAATCAATGGGTCACAGAGGAAATTAAAGAAGAAATTAAACAGTATCTACAAGCAAAGAAAAATACAAATACAATTTACCAGAACCTGTGGGATGCAATGAAAGCATTGCTCAGAGGGACATTTATTGTGCTGAGTTCCCACATGAGGAAAACTAAAGAAACACAAATAAACAACCTGATGTTATACCTCAACCATTTGTAAAGAGAAGAACAAGTCAACCCCAGAGCCAAAAGAAGGGAGAAAATTGTAAAGATCAGAGGAGAAATTAATGCAAGAGACACTAAGGAAAGAATACAAAGAATTAACAAATTGAAGAGTTGGTTTTTTGAAAGAATAAATAAAATTGATAAGCTCCTAGCTAACCTTATTTAAAAGAAGCAAGAAAAACCTCAGATTTATGCAACAAGGAATGAAAAGAGTGAAATAGCTACAGACCCTGTGGAAATACAAAACATCCTCAATACCTACTTCAAAAACCTTTAGTCTCATAGGTTTGATAGCACAGAAGAAATGGACAGATTCCTAGAAACATGAATTACCAAAGCTGAATCAAGAAGATGTAAATCTGCTAAATAACCAAATTTTAGTTAATGAAATTGAAAATGTAATTAAAACCTTACCAACCAAGGAAAACTCAGGTCTTGATGGATTCACTGCTGAATTCTACAAGAAATTCAAGGAAGACTTAATTCCAACACTCCTTAAACTCTTCAATGAAATTGAAAGGGAAGTAATTCTCCCTAATTCTTGCAAGCAAGTATTACCCTAATACCAAAACCAGAGAAAAACACAACCCAAAAAGAGAACTACAGCCCAATCTTTCTAAAGAACATAGATGCAAAAATCCTCAGTAAAATACTGGTAAGCAGAATGCACCAAGTCATCGAGAAGATAATACATCATGACCAAATGGGATTCATCCCAGGAATGCAGGGATGGTTCAACATATGCAAATCAATAAATTTAATGCACCATGTCAATAGAGCCAAAGAAAAGAATCACATGATCATTTCAATAGATGCAGAAAAAGCTTTTGATGAAGTCCAATGCTCATTCATGATAAGAACCCTATGGAAAATCAGAGTAGATGGTCTCTACCTCAATCTGACAAAAGTTGTCTATGATAAACCAACAGCCAGCATCCTATTAAGTGGTCAAAAACAGAAAGGTTTCACTGTAAAATCAGGAACAAGACAAGGATGTCCATTATCACCGCTCCTATTCAATATAGTGCTGGAAATATTAGCCAGAGCAATTAGACAAGAGAGAGAAATAAAAGGAATAAGGATCGAAAAGGAAGAAGTTAAATTATCATTATTTGCAGATGGCATGATAGTCTACATAGAAGACCACAAAAACTCCACTGAAAGATTTCTAGATGTAGTAAACAAATTCAGTAATGTAGGTAGATAGAAAGTCAACACTCAAAAATCAATAGCATTCCTATATACAAAAAACAAATGCACTGAGAGAGAAACAAGAGAAGCCACATCCTTAACAATACCATCCTAAAAATGAAATACTTAGGAATCAATCTAACAAAGGAAGTGAAAGATCTATTCAGTGAAAATTATGGTACTCTGAAAAAAGAAATTGAAGAGGATCTCAGAAAATGGAAAGACATCCCTTGTTCATGGATAGGAAGAACATTGTAAAAATGGTCATTCTCCCAAAATTGTTATACAGATTTAATGCAATTCCAATGAAAATATGATGAATATGCCTCACAGATCTAGAGAAATCATTCTTGAATTCCTTCTGGAACCAGACAAGAACTCGAATAGCAAAGGTAATTCTGGGCAACAAGGACAAGGCAGGAGGTATTACAATCCTTGACTTGAAGTTATACTACAAAACTACTGTGATAAAATCAGCATGGTACTAGAATAATAACAGACCTGAAGATCAATGGAATAGATCAGAAGATACAACCACAACTACAAACACACTCAGCCACCTTATCTTTGACAAAGAGGCCATACACATTCACTGCAAGAAAGATAGCCTCTTTAATAAGTGGTGCTGGCAAGACTGACTTTCCATATGCCAGAAACTAAACTAGACCCATGCCTATCACCATGCACTAAACTAAAGTCAAAACGGATCAAAGATCTAAATATTAAAAGAGACACACTAAATCTGCTGGAAGACAAAGTAGGTAGAAATCTTGAAAACATATGGGTAAGTAGTAAATTCATGAACAAGAATCAAACTGCATGGGAAATACTTCCCAGAATCAACAACTGGGATCTTGTCTTATTAAAATGTTTTTGATTGTCAAAAGAAATCTCCAACAGAGTGAAAAGAAAACCCATGGAATGGGAAAAAAGCTTAGTCAACTGTCCCTTAAACAAAGGACTTCTATCTAGAACATATAAAGAATTTAAAAAATCAGGCCACCAAAATGCCAAGCCCCAATCCAAAAAAGGGCATCGGAGATGAATACATACTTCTGAGCTAAAGAAATACAAATGGCAAATAAATACATGAAAAAATGTTCAGCATCATTGGTCATAAGAGAAATGCAGACTGAAACAACACTGACATTCCATCTCACTCAAGAAAGAATAGCCAGGATCAGGAAAACCACCAATAAGAAATGCTGGAGAGGCTGTGGGGAAGAAGGAAGTCTTCTGCACTGTTGGTGGGAGTGTAGATTGGTGCAACCACTGTGGAAGTCAGTGTGGAGATTCCTCAAAAGGCTGAGATTGGAGGTCCCATTTCACCCAGCTATTCTACTTCTGGGCATATTTCCAGAAGAATTGAAAACATCATACCACAATGATATATGTGCACCCATGTTTATAGCAGCGCAGTTTGTACTAGCTAAATCTTGGAAACAACCCAAATGCCCATTAACTGAGGAAAGGATAAAAAAGATGTGGCATTTATCTGCAGTGTAATACTACTCAGCTATAAAGAAGGATCACATTGAGACTTGTATAGGTAAATGGATGTGACTCGAGGCCATACTCATAAGTGAAATAAATCACACTCACGTCATGTGTAAATACCATAGTGTCTCCCTAGTGTGAGAAACTGAAAGAATAAATAAGATACAAAATCTTCAAGAAGTATGGTGAAAGGGTAAGAAACTGCTCAAAGGGGAAAAAATAACTCAGATAGGGAAAAGGAGAAAAGGAAGGGAAAAGAAAGAAGTTCTAAATTTGTGCAAATATACTTAAGATAGCCAGGATGTTTGAATTGCTAATTCTATTAGTTCTTGGGACAAAACAGTTAACATTCATAGGATGAGATGAATTTTACATGTTTATATCTGGTAACCTGAGTGACTCTTTTGGAGATAACTATGCAAAATAACAACCTTAGTTATGTTCCTACCACCTTGTTTTGCAAGCCCACATTGTTATTGCTTTGGGCTCTTTGTTATTGTTATTTATTTGGCTCTTTTGTTTCTTGTTTTTCTTGTATTTTGTTTTGTTTTCCCCTCTAATACAGAAAGGATAGATGTACATATACAGGTTTATACATGCCTAGAACTTCTCCTAAAGAGTTTTCAAGAATTGATTTTTAATACAAGAATTAATTTTAATTTAATTGTCATAGTATGAACAGCTACTTTGAAGAAAACGAGACATCATGGTTGCCAATGCTGATTTCCTATCATCATGTTTTGAAGTCCAATAATGCTTTTATTCTTTGTTTTGATTGGTTGTAGTCTGTTTTGTATTATTTGATTTCAGTATGTGTGAGGGTATGGACAGCTATTTTGAAGAACAAGAGACATTATGGTAGCCATTGTTGATTTTCTTATTGTCTGGTTTTGAGGGCCTGCAATGCTTTCATTGTTTTATTTTGATCTATTTTATACTATTTTATTTTGCTTGACTCATTGTGTGTGAATATAATGACAACCGTTTGAATGAAAACAAGAGACATTATGTTGGTCACTGCTGATTTCCTGTTGTCTTGTATTGAAATCCTGTGTTGCTTGCATTGTTTGCTCTGATCTGCTTTGTTCTGTTTTGTTTTATTCTCTTTAAAATAAAAAAAATGAAATAAAATGAATGATTGGAGACAGGGTTCAGTAAACATTTTCTATAAAGAGCTAATAGTATATACTTTAATCTTTGTGAGTCATATAGCTTTGTTGGAACTTCTCACCCTGCCACTGCAGCCTAGAATCAGTTACGGACAGCTTGTGAACAACTGTGTATGGCTGCATGCCAATGAAACTTTGTTTACAAAAGCAGATGCCAGCTGGATTTGGTCTCCCACCCCTTGATGGAAGAGATAGAGCTGGGTAACTCTCATTTCAGGTGTCTTACATATAATAATGTCATTTTCATTTCTTTCTTCTGTTTACACTGCTTCTACCCCTCTCAAGTGTTGTAAGGGACATCTTTCATTTATCATCACAGAAGCTCTGAAAAATCATAATAACACCTGATGTTTACTGGGTGCTTAATATGTGTGCAGCACCACGCTAAATGCTTGGCAAAGATTACAGGAGATTACATAGGTTAAAGTGTGCCCAGGCTTTGGATCCAGATGGTTAAAACTTACCGACTAGCTGTATGAACCTCAGCTTTCTCATCTATAAATGTCTTTGTAGTCATAAAGCTCTTAGAAGCGTGTCTCACATAGAAAAAAGTGCTAGAGAAATGTTAAATAGCTCAATTAATCTTTACGATCACATGGGAAGGAGTTATCATTGTGCCCATCTTACAGACCAGGAAACTGAGGTGCAGGAAAGGGAAGTACATTTCCTGAGGTGGTGAGAAGGTGCTCAGTAAGGACAGGAATTGAGGTTTGTGCAACTGCAAATTCATCTTCTGCTAGGATGGAAGATCACTGCCTCACAGTGGGTAATCATCACCCTCATCCTATGAAGGAGGAAATCAAGAAGCAGAGAAAAAAAAGTTTGATTGAGTGTGGGCCAGTGAGCAAAAGAGTCAAGACTTGAATCCTAATCTTTGCCTCGTGATTTAATGACCAGAACTCTGTGTGATCCTTCAGGTATCTTGGAATGGACCTCTGTGTGGTATAGTGGTCTCTATAAAAAGCATTAAGAAAGAGAGAATGAATGAGTTTGGAAGGGAGCATGGTGAAGTAGAGGAGGAAGGGAGGGAGGAAAGATGAGAAAGTGGGGTGATCATGTGCCTGGAATTGAGGGCTGACTCGCTGTTCTGTCCCTTGTTTGACTCTACCACTCCTAAAAGAAAGCAGTGTTCTGATAACTAACACTACCACCACTGAATGTGTGTTCATGTTTCACATTCTGCCTTATCCTCCTGGCATGATAGACAGAGGGTTATCATTGCGTTTTTGAAGACGGACAGCTGCAAGCAAAATATTCAGCTCATCAGAAGAACAGCTCGTCAGAAGAGCAGCTCATCAGAAGAGCAGCTCTCTCCACATGCGATAGTGACATCACCATGATCTTATTGTCAAGACCACACAAGGCACTTGACAATGGGCTGTGAAAATGATTGCACAGGGAAGGGATGAATGGAAATACCTAGAGACTTCCTAGGCCCAACCTGGAGGCTTGTCTCCGAAGACCTCAGACAAGTCTCTGCCCTGTCCTAGTCTTCGCTTCTGCAACCAAGAGATCAGGCAAGGGTTAAATAGATTAGCTTTCCCCAACATATTGAGTGTGGGCATACAACAGGGCTTTATGAAGCTAGAGCTTTAGTTGATGTTGAATCACCCAGGGAAAGGTAATTCACTTTTAAGTTTTATCCTAGTTCTTAATTACCTCAAGAGGAACACTTCAGTGTCATTCATTCATTCATTCATCAGATGCCCATTGAGAGTGTCTAGTAGATGCCAAACACATTCTAGTGAGAATGAAACAATGAACCAAATGGAAAAGATGGTGTTCTTGAGGAGTTCCCACTCAGGAAGGCAAAAGAATTCATCTGTTTCTTACCAGATGAATCGACAGGTAATGACAATATTGTAATAGCATAAGTTACAAAAAGAAGAAAAACAGGGTGAGATGCAAATGGAAGGTTGGCTGAAGTGTAGAAACACATTTTTGAAAATGAGGAGATGGAGCCACTGAGAAGCCAAGGTAAAGGATGTTGAAGTCATACCTATTGGATGCTGAAGTCACTGATCATGGTCCAGGAAGGAGGGTAAGGAGTTACTCCAGTAGGATTTTGTAGGGAAGAAAGATCACAAAAAAGAAAAGTGAGAACTTGCAGTAAGAACAATGGTAGGATGAATGTTGGTGGATAGAAAGTAAAAGGAAATGTCAAAGTAGAGGAGAGAATCTGGCTAAACCAACTAACAGGATCCTTGCTGAAGGCAGCGTAGGGCCCTGGTGGTGCTGTAGCATGCTGTAGCAGGCTTTTTGTATCATTGAAAGCTCTAAAAGGTTTGCCATCACGGGGCTAGGGTGTTCAGATATTACCAGGTTGGGGGAGGTGGTTGGAGGATAAGGAATCTGATAAGGTATGGGAGGTGCTTGTGTACCAAGAGTAGCTGATTCTGGCTAACTTGACTTAGTGGGATTTTTGCTAAAATTAGGCTCTTGGAGGGCCATGGCTAAGAAGAAAATCTTTGTAACTTTGAAGAAGAAGTTTGGGGAAGAAGTTAGCTGAAGATAGACTGTGTCTACATAGCACAGTGGCTTTGGGAACATGAAGAACAGACGGAAACTGGATCCAGTTAAGGGCTAAGGATCCAGGTGAACTTGCGAGGAGTAGAGGTTGAGCTTTGGTAGCAGCAGCAGCTCTGCCAAGGAACATGTGAGGTTGTTTTCTAGTCCTCAGTGCTCGTCTCCTCAGTCAAAATTCACTTTTCCTCAAGGTTATTGATGGACTAAGATTTAAAAACACTGATTTTAAGCACTCGGGGGGCTGAGGTAGGAGGAGCATTGTGAGTTCAAGGCTGGCTTGGGCTGCAACATGAGCACAAGGCCAGCCTGAGCAACATAGTACAACCCTACCTCAAAAAACTAGGGCTGGGAGTTTGGCTCAGTGGCTTAAGCACCTGCCTGGCAGGTGTGAGGTTGTGAGTTCAGTCCCCGGTGCCACAAAAAAACAAACAAACAAAAATTGATTTTACAATTCTTAGCATCTCCCATAGGGCAATTTGACATCCATTGCTGGTTTTGTCTTTTATGGTTTCAGTGACACAGGAAAACCTTATTTAACACTGCTGTTCTCATTTAACTCCCACAACAGCCATTAGAGGTAGATAGTATTATTATTGCCAATTGAACAGATTGGGAAAGTGAGACCTAAGTGAAGAAGAATGATTTGCTCCATGGTCACAAAATTAATACATTTGGAATTAATTGAAGCCCAATTTTAACTTCAGGACCAAGATATTCTGAGTTCTGTTATCAGGGTGCTGCATTCTTTGTGTTGGTTCTTATTGCAGTATTTACCCCAGGAAGAACTCTGTTGTTTCTCAGATCACCTGTCCTCAGTTTTGCTGTAGAACTTTGGTCATTGTCATAACACCCAAAACTAGTAATTGACAAGGATTGTCATGTACCTCTTCCAGTGGTCCCTAGCCTGGCTTTGAGAGCTTTTTCCTCTGATGAGAATTTTTTTAATCAGGCTTGTGATTAGGTGAGTTAAATTCCTAGCAGTTTTGTGTTCTATATTTCTTAGAGGAAAGTCCTGGCATGGAAATTTCTTTGTAACCATTCTAGAAAGAGGTGATGCTAGCTTGATCTAAAGTGCATACAGTCTTTTTTTTTTCCTGTCTAAATGTCAAAATCATAATTTCTGACACTGGAATTTTAAAAAAATCCTCCTTCAGACTGCTTTCTGATAATAGTGTTGAAGCAGTCAGCTTGCCTGTAAATTCATCTAAAATGTGTATTTTGCAGTAGTCATTTGAAACCCTTTGCCCAAAGGGATGCCATGCCTTATATACACTTAGAACAATTGACATTTTACCTTGGGTATAATCAGTTTTTCTTGCGACAGGAGGGCTGACTTAAAAGCCTAAATTAGTCTACACTGTTGTCATCAATATCTGCTTTTAATGAGATTTCATTGTTGGGGAAGGGGAATGTACTATTTGAGGCTTACTCTGATCTGGAAAATGTTTTAATACCATTACTCAAAAATACTCTTGATGCATATCTGGTGGAATAGGGCTGAGTGGGAAGGATTATTTTGGGAAGATGCAACATAGAGAGACTCATAACTTCAGTCATCTAGGCAAGGACTAGAAGAGTGGGAGAGCAGACTACAAAAAGGGGTGAGAGGGGAGCTCCATCTTTGTAGGAACCCCATCCGTAGGGTGTGTTTGGGGGGCACAGGGACCCTCCTGCAGGATGGATCCAGCCCCAGCAGAGGGAAGCTCACACACACCAGGAGCAGATGAAAGCTGTGTTTGATTCTGGATCCTGCCCGTGCTGTCGGGCCAGGTGGCATTATTCATTTAGTGGCGCTCCATACTTCGCAGGAAAAACACAGCAGGCTTATAATGCTTGAGTTTTTAAACATTCAGAAGGCTGTGATGCTATAAATAAGCTTCCTGTGTCAGAGATTAAATCAACCAAGATGCCTGCCATGCCAATTTTATTTCTGAAACAAAGTGTTTTCAGCAGAAATCAAAATACATGTTAATCCTTCCTTCTGACAGGCTAATACAAGCCTTGAAAACCACAGTGGAGAGCTACTGAGAGGATGTTAAGCAGGAGAAACCATGTTTGCATGGCTTATCTATTGGAGAAGGCTATAGCCATCCCTCCATTTGGAAGTCTTTTTCCTGGACTTGTGGAATGGTGCTGCAGAATCAGGATGGGGCCCTGCTATTTTAATTGAAAAATGTTTGCTATCATTCTTTGGATGAACCAACCCAGAGGCTGTGTCCTTGAGATGACTAATGTCAGGCTCACAAATAGCTATCCATGTCACCATCTATTCCCATTTCTTTGGTAGTAGTAGCCCAGTTTTCTGTGAGAAACCATCTTGCACCCTTTCTTAATCTGTATGGTTCTGTGTGGCTAATTCCATTACCAAGCTCAGAAGGTGGAGCTAGTGGCAGCCAATCATAACCATCCATCTTTTTATTTGGTCATGTCAGTTGGTTCAGAGGTGAACCAATGACTGAGGTAGGCAAATTGCACTGTACTTTGGTCATTGGCTGGAGCAGTTGTGAAAAGGGAGCTCTTTTTTTTTTTCCCTGCCAACCTTCATTGTTGCCATCTGATCACCTGAGCTGGAAGCCAAATCAGAATAAAGCAGAGGTGAGAGATGGAGCCAGATCCCTGATGACATGATCAGAGTACCTGGATATAGTCATGCTCAAAATGAGCTGTATGCTTAGACTTGTTTACATGAGTAAACTCTATTCATTCTTATCAAAAGTGAGTTGACTTACTGTCGCTAAAAATTGAAATTGTCCTGACTTATTCATTGGTTCAGCTGGTTCCTTCAGCCGAACTGGTCAATTTAGCAACAAAAGGTATTTATGGGTTTACCAACTTGTTGGACTTGATTTCTTCTAACTTAACGAGGTTTGCTGGTAGGGCAGCCCAGGGAAGATTCTGCTCCAGTGAAAAAGTGTGGCCATAGGATGCCCAGGAAGGACAGAGAATGACCCTGAAAACTTGAGTATGGTTGCTGGTCAGCAACAGCTAGAAGCTTCAGGTGTGTCTGCGCTATCTTGGTAGGATATTGTTTAGAATCCCTGTCTCTAGGGAGAAGTAGACTTTGGGAGTATCTTTAAAGGTATGATAAGTTTGTACTCCTTTCCCCTAGAGAGAATCACATGTGCTCATTCCGAGTCATTTTGGGTACAAATGCTCTTATGTCATTTTGAGTGAGTCACAGTTCACAGAAACCCAGTCATGGATGCTTATTACAGATCATAGGTTAAAATCATGGACAGATTATTTATCTTTTATAGTTCACAAGAGCTCTTGTAAATGATACACAAGTATGATTAAATACATGGTGAATGTTTAAATTAAAAGAATTATTACAGCAGAAGACACATTACCATCAATCTTCTTCAAAACACCGCCTCCTTGTTTTGAATGTACTCATCCCATCATTCTTGCCACTTTCTGAAGCAGTTCCGGAAGTCCTCTTTTGTGAGTGTCTTCTCACAAAAATATGGTGGATGCTACTGAGGGTGTCATACAATGGAAAGGCAGGCTCATAAAAACATTGCAGTATGTCTTCATCTAACTTATTTGCTGGCTCGGACATCAGTCAAAATGACCATGAAAGTGAAATATTTTGAATCAGTTCAGAATATCGAGGAAGCCAAGACAGTGCAACTAGAGGTAGTCATGAAAGAGGATTTCCAGAACTGCTTGAGAAAGTGGCGAAAGTGATGGGATAAGTTTGTCTGAAGTGATGGGGAGTATTTTGAAGAGGATTAATTGTAATAGGTATTTTACTGTAATAAAAATTTTTAGAAAGTTTAAATATTCACTGTAGTTTTTGATCATACCACCTAGTTTGCTGATTGAGATTTTTGAAGATCTGCTATATCCCAGACATGGATTTAACAGGTAGTATTTAATTATATTTTTGCATTGACCATCTGGGTTAGATGTTATTACTATCCCAACTTTCCAAATGAATACTTAGAAAGAGGGAAAATTATATAACTAATAGGTGAACAAAATCTATACCCAAGACCAGAGGATGTAAGAGGTCATGTTCTAAATTATTTTGCTGCTTTTATAAATTGCTATTAGGTTGCTGTGACTATCAGTCTATAATAGTCTAAATTAAATCCATCATGATTCAGCTTCAACATATTGCTTCCTTTGGAGAATATGATATTATATGATCCTAATCCCAAATTAGAGATGTGATCTATAGTAAATTACTTAATATCTTAGACTCAAGTTTTTATAGGAGGGGTGTAGTGTGTCTTTATTGTTTTCAATCTTCATTATTTTTTAAAATTTGGAGAAATACAAAAGGAAAACACACTTATAAAAGCTCAACATAGAAATGGAAAGCAGTGAGAAGGGGCAGCAAGAAAGTTGCCCTCAGAGGCTCCTGCTATGGCCATCTCTCTCCAGAGGCAATCAGTTTTAAAGCTTTAAAGTTGGGTGTGAGACAACTAGCCTGCCTTCCTGGTGAGTGTGTGTGACCGATGTGGACTCCAGGAGGAGAAAGAGATGTGCCTCTCAAGATCCCGCCATGTTGGGGAGGGAGGCTCCAACCAGAAGACAACTAGCCTGCCTTCCTGGTGACTGTGCGTTACTGGCGCGGACTCCAGGAGGAGAAAGAGATATGCCTCTCATAGACCTACTGGCACTCGGGCTAAGTATCAAGGGCTCCCCCGCCACCCCCTATAAACAACCTGCTGGTTCAGAGGACTGGATAAGTTGATAGCAACTACGGTACATAAAGCAACT
>RJWM01004139.1:0-104792 GCA_004363535.1 Dasyprocta punctata
GCCTGGCTTATTTTCTGTTATAACAGACTTTTCCCACAAGTGTATTCAGCTAGATAATGCTTTTTGTATGTCAACCTTCACTTAAGATAAAATAAAGTATGTGCATGATTTTTCCAAAGTATCTGCTAATCTATTTTTTGCCAACCAAAATACATTAACTGAAAAATTCAATTGTTATTTAAATAATAAATAGTAAAAACATAAAAGAAAGTTCCAGATTCCTCGTGATCCATTAAAATACACAGTCAAATTTTTTGATTCATTTTCTTTTTCCTAAAGAATCAAATTAGAGAAGGTATCTGGAATGTAGTGAGGAATTAAATTGAAGACAGGCATGAACAAAAACAGTTCATCACCCACAAGTAGGATACCACGAAGTATGATTTGCTGTGCTGCTGTGCCCTGATATCAGTATGCATCTATTTATGACAACAAAAAGAAACCAGGCTTTGTAGGTAGAACTCTTAAAAATGTAAGTGACAAATCCATAAATAATGTCATGTATTTAAAGTCAATCAAACCAACTTTATGCAAGAATCTTCAAATTACACCCATCAGGAAATGAGGTTTTCACAAGCAACCATGTAGAGTTGCTTGTGGGGATAAGACGTGTATTTTATTATAAACTGTATAATAATTTTTACTTTAGCAGTTCTCAAAAGACTAGAATGATCCTTGGCCCCTTAACTAAAAGTGTACACAATTCAATTTCTCCTGCAAAAGATAAAATTTAGACTCCTTTACCTAATTCTAATTTTGGCACATTTCATAATACTTATAGCCAAGTGACTAAATATTAACCACCAACTCAAATTAATACAAGACATGGAAGAAATTCTAATTAATAGGACAATAACCAAAGAAGTTTTCTTATTACTCTGGAGTAGAATTCCTGAGGGAAGTTCACAAAGCAATGAAATTTTAACATAAAGAGTCTTAGAGAAAGACAAACTAAGCCCTGAGTATTGATTACACACTGTAGGGAAAGAGACTAACTGGATTAAAATTCTGAAAGTGAGGGTTTAAATTTGAAAAAGGGAAGTTACCATTCTGATGTTTATCCAGGGAAATAAGAAGTCAGAGGCCAATCTTTCCAGGATATGAGTGGAGGTCGTCAAATAACAGCATTTGAGGCAGGAGGTGACCACAGTACTAATGGCCTTAACATATCAGTAGGAAAAGAAATGTGAATGGGAAGAACTGACTTTCCAGGCTACTAACCCTCGCACTGACACTTAGGCGCTCTATATGAACTCAACATAGTGTGCCTTAATTTTATGTTGTAAAGTAAAATGTTCTTTAAACACATAGCAAAACTATAAAAATCTTATTCTGAAGGAAAGTATTTTTCAGTCTACCAGTAGGCCATAAGGAAAACTAAAGCCAAAAGGTGACAGGATAATTTTAAAAGAAAATTCTAGAAGGAAATACAGTCAGTTGATAGCAATCACTCCAGAAAATATAACTTGTTAACAAGTTTTTGAAAGCTAGAACTTCCAAATACTTGGTTTCTTTTTGTGCCATATTCATTGTGGTTTTTATTTGTTTTGCAAATTACAGTATTTTCTTCTAAGGTCAAATATAAAATTAGACATAACACTTATACATTCCATGGCAAATGTAAACTAGTAGGTAGCCAAGTAGAAAGAAGCTTTTACTTTTGATTCTCTGCAGGGTAATGGCTCATTTTCAACTCTTGTTGGGACAGAGTTGATTCTTTTCTTCATCTGAGGTCATCTGCGCTACTAGAGCAGAAGGCTGAGATATTTACTCAGTTGTTGCATATTAGATCTTTGGTAGTTAAAGAATCTTAACAAATATAAAATCTTACACGACATTCTATTACCCTTTATTAGTGAGAAATTGAAGTCTAGAAATCAGTATTAAGTTTGCCCCTAAAGTCCACTTGTACTATGAGAGAGACCTCAAATTGACCTCTGGTCAAGTTGTATTAGAAGGATTTTATCCTTGTTATAATCAAATAAATAGTTCTATTTACATTATTTTTCTTTATAGGCAATTTTTGATATTGGTCTTTTCAAAGAACCCAAAACAAAGAGAGTCAAATTCCTATTTCAGCAGGAAGAATATATTTTGCCTGCCGGGGTCCTGGCATTTGGTATTCAGTGTTCAGTAGCTTATAACGATTAATATGCCAGCATATCACATGTCAAAGGCGTTTTCACTGAAGGTTGAAAAGGGCAAAATGAAAAATACATTCAAGTTCCTACTTTTCATATGTTGTTGGTTACCTGTTCCCCATAAGGCAATTTACCTAAGAACCCTCAGGAGAAAGAAGAGTGGCACGAAACATTAGATTTCTTTTTTCAGCCCTGGAATGAATATACATTGCAAACATGTTGAAGGATTTGGTATATTCAATAACTTCGGAGACAATATTTAGGTAAACTTTCTTGTTCATCACAAATAACCTATCTGCTCCTTCTACTCTATCATCTTTGTATCTTAATGCTATTAAACAGTGTCTTATGCAAATATATTCACCCTTTGAATGCAAAAGTATGATTACCATAATGATTCTGAAAATGTTCCCATTTCAGAAGGGAATTTCTACTTCTCAAGGGCACATAGTTTTGCCCCTTAATATGTGTTTTTGAATTTCCAATATAAGTACATTTATCTCTGCTGAAATTATTAATGAAACTGTTGCAAAGCTAAGCTATATCAGCCTCTTCATTAAAAGTCTTAATAATTTTCTTGGTTACATCACAGTTGCAGAGTAACCATGGCAACCAGTTTAAGTGACAGACATAGTTATTACTATGTGCCTGCCATGTCTAGAATGTGCAAGTGGCAAAAATACTGCTAAAGTATGTTAAAGAATAGAGATTATTTCCATTTTGCAAATATCTTTTTTTGGACAATGTTCTTGATATAATTTTTCTTGAGTAAATCATTATTAAAATTAAAATTTAACCTATCTAATATATTTCTATACTGAATCATTCAAAAGCAATAAAGATAACATATGTTAAAGTCAGTAGTAAGATCAAAGATGGTCTGGTTTTGTGGGACATGAAACTTTTGATGCTTTGGGTCATCTTCTAAGAAAGAGCTCTGGTATTCTAGGTCTTCTGAACATGAGACAATTATACTGCGGGAGTGCCCTAAACCCAAAATCGTCAGATTCTCTTCTCTGGTTTTCTCTTCTATGGTTTCATGTCATGGTCTGTTTTATTAAGTAAGAACAATTAAAATCTCAAATTTAAAGAGCAGTTACAAAGATTAAGAGCTTCCCCAAGCTCTCATTGAAAATACTCTAATCTTACAGTACTGTGATGTATCTCACAAAACTCAGAAGACGCCATTAGTATATCACTACTGACTGGGATGTATGTTTTATTTGAGTTTCTCCAATTATTCTACTAGTGTCCTTTTTATGTTCCAGAATCTAATCCAGGATATTTATGTGTGATGTCTTTTTTTCAGGTTTTTGAAAATTTATCAGACTTTTATTTTTCAGACTTAAGGAGTACCCATATAGAACGTCTCTCAATTTGAGATGGCCTGAAACTTTCTCACATATACACTGGAGTGATGAGCTTTGGGAAAAGTATGGGGATGAAATACACTTCACACCACATCGTGTAAAGAGGGCATATGGGCGCAACATGGTGCAGTATTATTGATGTTGTCTTTGGTCACTTATTTAAGGTACTGTTCGGCAGTCTTTCCCTCTGTAAAGACACTATTTTCCCTTTTCTATAATGTGTTTTTGGAGGTGAGTCACAAAACTCAGCCTATACCCAAATATGCAGATGTTAAATTCTACCTTTAGAAGGTAGAAGTGCGTACTTACCATATTTGGAATGTCTTTATTACTTACCTTTACCCTTTTTTTTTTTTTTTTTTTTTTTGTGCAGCACTGGGGATTGAACTCACAACCTTGCGCCTGCCAGACAGGTGCTTAGGCCACTGAACCAAACTCCTGGCCCTAACTTACCTGTTCATTTGATCATCTATTTCTATCAGTATGGATTCATGCATTCTGTGATCATACACTATGTTATTTAGTTGTTCAAACTATTCCTGCTTTGGGAAATGGGGGCTCCTTTAGGTTGGTTCCTTGGTGTCTTTGACATAATTTCACCCTTTTGATTTTTGAGCACCTCCTTGTGGTTTACCACTGTCAAGCGCTCTAGTTTCATTTTTATTTTTCCTTGTTTTCATTCTAGATTAGCTATTCTGTAAAAAACTATTTTTTATTGGTGATATCAAGATTTGGATACTAGTTGTCTTATACCTTGTTTTTGTAGTTAAAGTGATTTCTCCTGCTTCAGTATTATTTAAAAAGTGAGCGCTTTGAGCTGGGCAAGGTTGTTGCACTCCTGTAATTCCAGCACTTGGGGGACTGAGGC
Organism: Dasyprocta punctata; assembly: GCA_004363535.1. Taxonomy (NCBI): domain Eukaryota; kingdom Metazoa; phylum Chordata; class Mammalia; order Rodentia; family Dasyproctidae; genus Dasyprocta; species Dasyprocta punctata. The sequence continues at coordinate 4,380 of RJWM01004139.1, forward strand.
AGGAGGATTGTTGCAAGTTCAAGACCAGTCTGGGCTACAAAGGCCAGCCTGAACTACATATTGAAACCCTGTCTCAAAAAGTAAATAAATAAATAATAAAAATAAAATAAAACATAAAAAGAGCGCTGATCTGACTGATGTGGAGAAAGGAAAATTGTATATGCCAAGTCTTTTCCCTATTTGTCTCCTTTTATAATGGCTAACTGGAAATATGAACATATATATTAACCTTGGAATCAAGGGAGCTAAGGGAGGAGACACAGCAACATAATGCAGTAGTATCCTGAATATGCAGTCTCACCATTTCCCAAGTAAGGGGCCCCAAGACTCTCAAAGGTGTCCTAAATCTATAGTTACACAGATCTAGGGTCAACACATGTGCAGTTAGGAGACTCAAGGTTGCCCCATTAGACTCTCTTTGACCCAGTTAGGCCTCACCAACTTACAGTTGCATTACAGTTTTGACTTCCCCCATGAGCTCTGGCCAACTGTAAGTATCACCAGTTCTTTAACTCACCCTGCATTCCTGAAGGCTGAGTCAACCCTCTGATTGGAAAGTGATCCATTCAACAACCCATCCCCACTCTTCCAAGTTCTGGGAAAACAAGAAAATCAACCCATCCTCAGGATTGCTGCCACTCTTGTTTCTGCCTACTCGGAATCTTTCTAAGTGTACTGTGCTCTCTGATGAACTGGCCCAACTCCACAAACTAGGTCCTTCCCTGTTTCACGCATAAATTTCTTCCAAGTGTACTATGCTTCCAACAGACAGTGGTCACCCCTGTTGCTGTCGACTCTGCTTCCTTGAGGAGTATACTGTCCTTCATAAAGTGCTTGCTTAAAGCTATATTATGCTTGCTTTCCAATAAACTGTTGTGTTGAAACTACAAATTTTGACTCTGGATTTTTTCTGGGCATCTTCTCATAAATCTTCTGGAGGAATATATATCCAAAAACAAAGTCATCTGAAATAATGTGGACACAACTTAGACTATCAGTCCAGATAGATCCAACAATCTAATAACAGAAAAAACTGAAAAATTCATGTTTTTGTGTCTCATAATGTAGAAAATCACAAGTTTATAATAATAAAACATTTGTGGTATGAGACCTTTTATTAGTTTTTGCTTCAGGTTGCAAGTGATGGAATTATCACGTACTATAAGTAATAGAAAGCTAGAAGTGGCAGGTAGGCAATATGAAATTTCTAGTTGGCTTTCTTGTAAATCTTTTGTCTATTTCTCATGGTTGCAATTTGTCTAATGTAGAAGAAAGCCACATATGCTCACATAACTAACTACTTCTAACAGTATGAAGAATATTCCATTTTTCCTTCAGTTTTTTTTTTCTTGTATCAGGGAAGCATTGTCTTCTAAAAGTTTCCAGAAGACTTTTCTTTATGCCTCACTGGGAAAAATGTTGTACACTGAACTGAAAGTTATTATGGGCAAAGGGTGATAGAATTGACATTACTAGTTTTGAGGCAAGTGATGATCTATTTCCTAGATTTTGGGAAGGAGATTCGTTTCCTTAGACCATTGAAACATATTGCATGTCTGGATAAAATCAAAAGTATGTGACAAAGAACCAAGTGATAGATGATTGCTGAGAATTATGTCATAACATTATGTGTACATAATGTGAATACCAAATATTCTTATTTTGAAAAAATATAAAATATTTTGTTCTCTGAGAAAATTTATTTTAGTTTTTGAATAATGAGAAAATGACGCAAAATTGTGGATCCCACATTTATGATTCTTCTGGAGTCCAATAGTTAAGGTGGTGGGGCAGGTGCGGATCTCTGTCAGAGGTGATGCTGCATTTTTTGGTACTCAGACTGGTAATAAGAGTTAGAAAATGTAAAGAAATCAGGAGACTATTAAAGTGGTGTTTTATCAACACAGTCCTCTGAGAAATTGTAAATTAAGCCTAGAAACATTTTATTAATGTCTTCTTGAGATTTGCAAATGTCTGTGTAACCTTTTACTTTTCAGCACTTTTAATGTTTCCCTCACATTTGAAAGTACTGGTGATTAGGTTCATCTGTGCATGACAACAGATCGTTCTGTACTTTCATTCTGCTCCCTATAAAATGACATGAATCAAACGCCTTCTCGGAAAATCTATTATCTTTTAAAATACATTAAAATGTATATGAAGAGTTCATGATCAGAAAAGCTATATCAGTGCAATTAATATCATGGTAATTTGTGAGGAAAAGTTGGTCATTTCAGTTAAATTTAGTAGAAAAAGGTATTTGTGATTCCTTATACATTATTATAATTGCCATTTTAGTTAACATTTTAGGAATGAGATAAAAACTTAAAAGAAATTGATTCACTTTCATTACACCTTCAGCAACTGAAGGAAATCAATCTTAATTTCTGATACGTGGATATTACCTACTGAGTTTCTCTTTGTGAATATGTCTTCGTTATTTTCTAAATACTGCTCAGAACAAGAGTAGTTCATCTTAAAACCAGAAAAACCTTATGTTAAACAGTCTGTACATAAAAATGAATCAAATAATGGAAAGTTAGGTAACCTTGGCTAGAAAAATTTGGATAGTAATAAAAGTAATCTAACTCCCGCTTTACTAGCTTCATAATTTGATACAACATGTGCTTGAATCTATTCTCAGCACAGTATAGTAGTCATAGCAGTGGTTATTGCAACTGTAATGGTCTCTATGAGAATTAAAAAAGATCCCCTTCTAAAATTATCAATGCAAAAATATATAGGAAATACTAAAGTACAAAAAACGTGAAAGACAAAAACTCACTTATCTCAAAATGAAGTGAAAGATTCTTCTCGATTTTATAGGAAATCATTCTATTTACATCCGAAGAAACTTTGTTTCAACTCTGGTTTGAGAGAAGGGACATATTCTACCATTTTTGATAGGAAATCTAAGGTGAAAAAGGCTTGTAGCAATAGCATTGACTGTGGCAATGGATGGACAGCACTGCTGGCTATAGTAACAGAAAGTCCTCCTCGGAATCTTCCAAAGTACTGCCAGGCCAGGTCATGAGGTCAAGCTCTTATATCACTCTGTCATTTAACTGTTTTTTTAATTGTGCATAAATAAAGAATAATACTCTTACAAGCCAGGTGTGTTTGGGTTTGGTAACAGTAGTGCTTAATTGTTGAGCTTCTAGTGTTTTTAACTCTACAGTCACTAATAAAGTTTAAGCATTTAAAAAATACAATAGGTAAACATTCTCATTAAATCTTTGATGCTTTACTCACTGAAATCATTCAATAAGCACACATACATGTATGTATATATGCCTTCCTGTAAGTATAAACATACATGTCCAAAAATATATGTATGAGAAGTTTTATAACAGCTGTGTTTATATTAGCGACAGACTGAGAACAACACAACAGCTTAGAAACAGATGGGTACATGGATGAATTTTGATATACTAATACAGTTTAATTTTTTGTAAGAAAGCAAAATATTCACACAATGGATTGGCAGAATTTCATAAATACTTTGTTGCATGAAAACAATCAGGTATAAAATAGTGGACAATGTATGATTATAGTGATTTTCCTGAAAAGAAAGAAAAACTGATTTTTGGAGTTAGAAAAATATGTGCCATCACAGTGGCAGAAAGAAAGAATGCATGGACTGGGAAGTAATGCCCAGAAGGCCCGTGGGATGACAGAATTATCCTGCATCTTGATTTTCATAGTGGTTACACAGGTGTCAACATATGTGAGAAATCATCATGCTGCATATTCTGAATTAAGGATCTTTACTACATAGTGTTTGTGTTCGGGTAATTCTAAAGAATTTTTCTGAATATGTTTTAAGTACCCTATAGGGAGAATGGGAGATGGCAGAATCTCTTGACCTATTCGTGAGACTTTAGGAAGTCAGCCCAGAATGGGTTGCAGATAATATATAGTACTTTTAATTCTTATGTCCAGATACAAATAAATAAATGCACTTTAGCAAAAGTGTGCTTCTTCTTATATTTATTGTTTACCTGGAATTCAAATTTGATGTTGTGCATTTTTATCTGCTAAGTATATGACCTTTGGCCTGAGCTGACACCGGAGGCAAGTAATATCATACTATATATGTGTTATCTTGACTTGCATTATCATTGCCAGAGAAATCCTCATAAGCTGATGTCTCATGAGCCAAATAGAAATTTTCTTGCTAATGTTAAACAGAAGGAAGGCTTTCCTTCTGTAGGGCTTAATTAATTAAATTTAGCCTTTTCGTGCTATAGAAGTAGAGAAGAGCAAAAACTCAAGCTCAAAAAACCTCTTCAAAATTAAACAATGAAATTTTTGCTATCCATTCATGTGAGTAACTTGGGAGTCAGTGCCATCTCTGAGCCCAGCAGGAAGATCAGGTAGTTCCCAGAGAGGACCACACACTTTTCAAGCTTGAGTTCGTCTTTCTGGCATCAGACCATTACTTCAGCTCAGCCCAGAATGATCTGCATGCCATGTGTTAACTGTTAGCAGGAGCAGCCCGATGACTTTACAGCCCAACTCACAATGGGCTTCTGACTAAGAGAAGTATGCTGCTCTCAGCTCCAGCTTGAATGCTTTAAAAAAAAGTCATGAGGCAGGCCACGTTTAATATTCCATGCATGGTAGGTGGTAAACAAGTTATTTTTGGCTCTTTGCTAGTAACTACAAAGCTCGCCTGGAGTGGCTTTTAAGCGGCTGCTTCTCCATCTAGCAGAGCAAGTTAAAGTGGGAAATTGATAACGGGATGATAGCATGAGCAAATCCGGTCATTGCTGTCAGTTTGGGGACTAGTAAGGAGAAGAAGGCATGTGCATTACTGAACAACAACGATGTGGCACAATTTATTTCTCAAGAGGACTAAATAGAAGTCAAGTTTTTGCAGATGGTAGTCGACTGGAATAGCATTAGACATTTTTCCCTAAGTGGAGATTAACAGGTTTGTTCAAAGATACTGAAGTCTCTAGTATTTTCTGAATGATAATTTATGAAAAAACTTGAAAACAATTCATTAACGTAACTTTGTAAATAGTGACTGACTGACAATCCAATTGTTGACCCAAAGAATATACATACTGTAACTATTTTTCAAAGCAGCTGCTGAAAAGAGTAGCATTTAATATAAAATGTACCATAGCAAGATGTGTAAAGGAAAACTAAGCAGTAGAAATCTGATACTCTGATTTTAATCTAAAAAAGAGTGACTTTATGCTACAAAGAAAAGTCAAGCATATAGTATATTGTTCAAACATTTAACTCATAAACATAAGACTGAGAAGTAATATGGGAGGGACAACATTATTATTATTATTTTTGTGGCACTGGGCATTGAACTCACTACCTTGCACCGGCCAGACAGGCGCTTAAGCCACTGAGCCAAACTCCCAGCCCTAGTTTTTTGAGGCAGGGTCGCACTATGTAGCCCAAGCCGGCCTCGAACTCACAACGCTCCTCCTACCTCAGCCTCCCGAGTGCTAGGATTAAAGGCGTGTGCCACCACGCCTGGCAGGGACAACATTATTAAAGGAATTTTGTTTTTATTTTTATTGGTACATTTTAGATGTACATCATGATCACATTCATTATAGGAAATTTGTGCCTGTACATGATATAACTTAATTCTTTTTTCCCATTCCTCTCCCCTCTCTTCAATGCTTCTTCTCCACCTTCTTTACAAAAGCTTTGTTTCCATTTTTCCTTCTATTTATTCTCTTGTCCCTTCTTTCCTTTTCCTTTCCTTCCCTCCCTAGTGCCTCTTCCCATTTGAACATTTCTTCCCATTTCTCTATATCTATTATACATTTTGGTCCTTTTAGTTTCTCACACCAGAGAAACAATGCAATATGTACACGTGTGTATGATTTATTACACTTAAGAGTATGGTCTCACGTTCATTGATTTACCTAGAAATGTCTCCAGTTAATCCTTCTTTGTGACTGAGTAGTACTCCACTGTATAAAAAAGAAACCTACATTTTTATCCATTCATTGGTTAGTGGCCATTTGGTTTGTTTCCAAGGTTTAGCTATTACAAGTGGTGCTGCTATAAACATCGGTGTGCAAATATCATTGTGCTATGATACTTTTAATACTTTTGAGAAGATACCAAGAAGGAGAATGGTTGGCTCAAATGGCAACTCTAGTTTTAGATTTTTAGGGAATCTGCACAGTGATTTCCTACAATGGTTGCACCAATCCACATGGCACCAACAGTGTAGAAGAGTTCATTTTTACCTGCAGCTCTGCTACCATTTGTGATTGGTTGATTTCTTGATAATAGCCATTCTTTCCAGAGTGAGATGGAATCTCTCGAATGACCAATGATAATTAACATTTTTTCATATGTTTATTTGTCGATTGTAATTCTTCATCTGAGCAGTGTCTATTCATTTCAGATGCCCATTTTTGGATTGGGTCTTTAAACTTGTGATGTCTGATATTTTTCAGTTCTTTATATATTCTAGATATTAGTCCTTTGTCTGAGGAATAGCTGGCAAAATTTTTTCCCACACTGTGGGGTATCTCTTCACTCTGTTGGTGGTTACTTTGGTTTGCAAAAACGTTTCAGTAAGATGAGAGTCCAGTTATTGATTCTGATTCTTTGTGATATTTCCTGGGCATTCAGAGTTTTGTTCATAAAGTCTTTGCCTACACCAGTATCTTCAAGAGTTCTAACTATTCTCTCTTTGAGCAGACTTACTGTTTCAGTTTTAATATTTACATTTTTGATACATTTCCATTTAGTTTAGATTCAAATCCATGCAATTAGGAATGAAAAGAGTGAGGTTATGACAGATTCTGCAGAAATCTAAAAGATCATGAACATGTACTTTGAGAAGTCATATTCTAATAAGATGGAAAACAGAAAAAGTGGACAGATTCTTAGATACATATGAATTACCAACAAAAAAATCTAGGTCCTGATGAATTCACTGCTGAATTCACCAAGAAATGTAGAGAACTAATCCTGCTACTTCTCAAACTCTTTAATGAAATTGAAACGGTAGCAATAATCCCAAACTCATTCCTGGAAACAAGTATTACCCTCATACCAAAACCACAATCTTCCTAATGAACAAAGATGCAAATTTCTGCATAAGATAATACACACAGAGTGCAGCAAATCATCAAGAAGATTATATATCACGACCAAGTAGTTTTCATCTCAGGAATGTAGGAATGTTTCAACATATGCAAATAAATGAATACAATATACTATATGTACAGAGCCAAAGACAAAATCCATATTATCATCTTAATAAACGCAGCAAAAGCATTTGACAAAGTCTAACAGCCATTCATGATGAAAACTCTACAGAAACCCGGAATAGATGATCTTTATCTCAATCTGATAAAACCAATCTGTGAAAAAGCAGCAGCCAACAACATACTAAATGGACAAAAAAACTGCCTTCACTCTAAAATCTTGAACAAGACAAGGATGTCCACTGTCTTATTCAATATAGTTCTGGAAACTTTAGCCAGAACAGCTAGGCAAAAAGAAGAAATAAAAAGAATAAGGATAGGAAAGGAAGAAGTTAAATTATCGTTACTTGCCAATGACATGACATTCTGCATAGAACTCCTAAAAAATTCTGCCAAAAGACTTTTAGATTTAATAACTAAATTCAGAAATGTAACTGGATACAATGTCAACACTCAAAAATAAATAGGTTTCTTGTATACAAATAACAAACTTGCTGAGAGAGAAATTGGGTAACAAAACCTCTCACAATAGCATTAAAAAAATGAAATAACTAAGAATCAATCTACCAAAGGAGGCAAAAGACTGCTACACTGAAAACTACAGTACTCTAAAAAAAGAAAAAGAAAAAAAAAAGAGAACAGAAAGATATCCTTTGTTCTTAGGTAAGAAGAACCAATATAGTGAAAATGGGCATACTTCCAAAATTGTTTTAAAGATTTAATGCAATCCTAATCAAAATACAGTATCAGATCTCACACAACTAGAGAAAATAATCTTAAAATTCATTTGGAACCAGAAAAGACCTAGAATAGAATAACAATTCTAGGCAACAAAAGTGAGGCAGAGGTATACACAACTGAAACACACTCAGTCATCTTTTTTTTTTGTTTTGTTTTTTTTGTTTTTGCGGCACCTGGGATCAAACTCACAGCCTCGCGCCTGCCAGACAGGCGCTGAAGCCACTGAGCCAAACTCCCGCGGTGTGTAGCTCAGGTCGGCCTTGTGCTCGCGTTGTAGCCCAAGCTGGCCTCGAACTCACAACACTCTGCCTACCTCAGCCTACGGAGTGCTGGGATTAAAAGCGTGCGCCACACGGCCGGCCACTCAGCCATCTTATCTTTAACAAAGAAGTCAAACACCTTCACCAGAAGAAAGATATCCTCTTTAATAAATGGTGCTGGAAAAAATTGTCATGCTGAAGATTAAAACTAGACCCATGTCTTTCACCATGCACTAAACTAAAATCAAAATTCCATATTTTAAAGAAATCACATTAACTTTTTTACCAAACATAAAAGTTGTGGGTATTTACAGCAGAACATTTGAAAATGATGGGTAAAATAAAAGGTAAAATTAAATGTTAATCCAATCAACCTACTTGCAGGTAAACACCATTGAATCTTTGTGAGCTTTTTCAAGATAAATTTGTATGTTAATAAATTTATATCTGATTTATATGATTCTAATATACTTCAAACAAAAGTAATTCGAAACATTCATTGCACTGTATAGAATGGAGTATCATATCTAAGATTTAATGTTACATTATAGCTTAAAAGAAAGTCCTTTTTCATTTTTCTGATCCTCAGTAGAAAACAGAGCCATCCAATCACCTCAGGGAAGTACTATTTCACACGCATAAGTAAAGTCAATCTGTATTTTAGTTTTGTATTTGAGTAAATCACACCAATCCTAGACACAAAAAATAGCATGCTCTCAATAATTATTTATTCAACTGCACCATCACGTCTCAGGTTTGACTCATCATACAAGTCATAGCATTTACCACTCTATCAGGAATTATCATTAATCAACCTTCTACAGAAAGGTTGATTTGTTTAAATATTTCTCTTTCTCACTCATCATCACTTTTCTTCAAATACAGATGTGTCCGTCTTCTAGAAAGTTGTATTTCTTTAGATGTCCTTATACTATTTAGCACTACTTAGTATGGGCACTGATACCTCACTGGGAATTGCAATATCATTAAAAGTAGGTCATTTCCTTATATTCAGAATCCAGTCCCTCCAGACTTGTCACGCACTGAGCATACTCACACATACACAGGCACACACACACGTGTGCCTATCAAAGTTTACTTTTTAATATACAAATCTCAATGTTTATGATCTCTCCTGAAATGAATCTGCAGTTCTCTGTGTTGCTGCTAATAATTCTGGGCATCTCCAGCCTTCTCCATGGGTGTAGTGTAAGATCCTTGAAGACCTGGCCAAGTCTCATTTGCTGCCTCTTCCTCCTACACCACACCCGCCTTGAGCTACATGCCTTTGCAGTCCCTCTGCCTGGAATGGCCCTTCAGTCTGAATCAATTCTTTCCCACTTACATTTCAGAACTGCCTTTAGGTATTACTATGGTACAACATTTCTTTAATTTCGTAAACTCTAGTTAGTTAACCTCTCATCCAAGATTACCTTCCTCCCAGAATATCAAGGTCAGAGATTTTGATATCCAGTAATGATTGAAAATTACAAAATACTGATAATCATATTCTAAAAACTTACTTCAAGGCATGTGTTACATATTTCTGATATCTCTTTTTTATGCTAGAAATATTTTATAATAAAATTCATAGCATACATTTTTGTAGAGTTAACCATCTCTGAAGCTCTAATTTATTGAATACTAACAATGGAATATAGTTTTGGGAGAATTTCACTGCCTTATTGTTATTTTTCTAATGCTGATCCAATTTTCAAATTTAATTCAAATATTCTCAAAATATTTTCCCTTATATACATTTTTTTCCAAAGGGTACTTTGCTGATATGCTCTTTGTAAAGTAATTTGCTGAAAGAGTCCATTTAATTTATTACCATGTATGTTTCTTCAGTAATGACTTAGCCTTACCTGAAGGACTTAGAGAGACCCAAGGAGAATGTCAGTCATAGACTGATTTGCATGAACTTCTTCAAGTGATGCATAATCTTTGACAACTGTTGTAGAAACTTATTCTTCTAAGAGTAACCAGAGGACAGGCACCTATAGCTGTCACCTGCCACCTCTCATTTATTAGCTGACTTATTACCTGCTGTCATAGGCATTCCATATATTCTTTAACCTTGACCTTCTCTTTTATGGCTTGATATTGTTATCATCTCAATAGAATGTTCTTCCCTCCTCTTTACTCCAAGTAAAGAAATCAATAAAAAATATTTTTAGTGTCAAACAAAAAACCTTAAGAATTGCTGAGACCACTAGAAAATCACAGACCATAGGTCACAAGAGGCCCATTAGTGTAAGTGGCTTCAATACCATTGCTTCTGTCCATTAATTAGTCTAATATTTGAAAAAATCACATAATATTTTAGCAAAATAAATGATATTTTTATAATAGTTCTGTTTGGATTGTCTTGAAAATGTAGTTTCACCATGATAGCATGGAATATCCATTTTGATTGGACTTTGTATAAAATTGTAATACTGCTTTCAGGTATCATTCTAGTGCTTAGCCAACTTTCCATAAACATCCAGAAAAATAACTATATATATATATATATATATATATATATATATTTGTTGATAAAGAGATAAAATAGGAGATAAAATACTAGTACTTATATAAGCTTTTATTGACTCATTTTGGAAATAGTGAAATAATAACATATGACTAAATTTAACATAGATACGTGAAAAATGTGAAATGGCAAAATCAGATGGCAGTCAGTCAGGTTTAGGTGGGTAACAGACTTGCTGTAGCTGGAGAATTCTTGCCTGAGCTGTACCCACTGCTGCTGCGGTCCACAAATGTATAGGAGTAAGACTCATTCAGACTGGTCTGTTTTACAAGAAAGAAAAATTGCCATTACTGCTTTCAAATTAGACATTAAAACAGATTTCATGAGGACATGTTTCCCTGGCTATACTTAGAAATCTTTGAGAGCTAAATCTAAACTTTGGGAAGCTGATGTGATACACTATTGGACAAGGAAGATAATAAGCTTTTCTTCCTGAATCTATTGGAATAGCATTTAAGAGACTCTGAATATTAGAAATGTGCAAATAAAATTACGTATTTCTCTCATTTTGGATAAGACACTTATAGGTATTAGGCAAAGCCCAGGTAGGCATTCACAGAGAATATATATAAACTACTCCACATGAAAAAGAAGCAGGACAATGAGAGAAAAATAAGAGTAGAGATAAAAATGTTTAGATTATAAATAACAAAGTATGCCTGAAAAAATTTTTGGAAAATGTATCTGTTCTTAGCTTTTTTGATGGTTTTAATTACATTTAATATTTCAAGCAAAACATTGAGTGCTTTAGAAAGGTGGTGATTCAAAATTCACAGACAATTCAAATTTATGAAGTTCTAATGATCAGCGTAAAAGAAAAAAAACTTTCAATTTCATTAAAGAAATTGGAAATTCAAATTAAAATATCATTATAATATTATTTTCTATCCGGAGTACTGACAAAAGTTGACACAGTAACAGAGTTGGTGACAAATAAGGTGGAGGCATGACAAATAAATACTCACTGAATTACAGATGCATAAGTTACTATTTTTGAAATTTAATATTGTTAATAATTTTTAAGATATTTATACTCTTTTTCTGAAATTAAATCTGCATAAAAAATGAAAATAAAAACATAAGAACAAGGATAAGTTGATCGCTATTGGCACACTTCATTTTCATCTTATAAGGCAATACATTTCTTTTAAAATCTCACTTAGTTGAAATTTTTTTTTTCTTGCTTGCTATCAAAGAGGTCCTACATGACAGAAAATGAATGTGATTACATTTTAGAACCTTTGTAATGTAAGAGAAGGAGGTTTCAGAATTCTCAGTAAAAACCTTACGAGTCTCACACATCTAATGTGCTTCCATTACCATATTTTGACTACTCTGTGTGATTAGCACAAGAGTATCTGCTCATAAAGTTGGACTATACAGCATATTTAAATCTGAATGGAATGAGCTCCATTTAAACCACATCACCTCTACAACCAATAATTTCCCAGAATGAAATTAAAGCACAGTTATTCAAAGTCTGAATGATAACTTCCTAAAAAAGAAATGTCTATCCACCATTTTTTTACAAATACAACTAGTCTTTAGCTATTTTTCAGTGTTTAAGTATCAGGGTTTAAAAATACATGAATAAGGTGTTTATTATAAATTTGTTTCAAGTATTTTGAGAAAAGTTAGACCCCCAGAGATACATGGTTGATAACATTTTGGTATATAGATAGTAGATAATATCATGTAGCTATTTAATAAAATATAAGTCTTTTTAAAATATGTTGTTAAATGAAAGAAAGGAAAATGCAGGGAAATGTGAGCATTTGATCCATTTCCTCTAACAAAACTGAAAATAAAAAAATCTATATAAAGCCTTAAAAATAAAAAAGTTTTCATTGATTCATATCATTGGGAGGAGATGAAAAAAAGGCATACTGTAGATTCACTTTTTATTTATGTAAAATTTATTTGACAAATGACAATCTATTTCAAATCATTTAAATCCAGAAAGGGAACATATAAATTTTGAAATATGGAGTGTTTTAGGTGCAACTTGATCCAAATATAAATATCTACAGGGCAAAACTTATGCTCCTTCTTTGTGATGTGTTATCATTTATACTGACTCCATTTTAATAGATGTAACAATCTAACATAGGCCTTATGTCTTGTAAATAAAGATGGGAGACTATTATTTGATTTACAAATTTCTTTATAAAAATTATATTGAATGCATATATGGAACTACCATAATGAGACCTAACATTTTCAAAGTTAATGTGCATTAATAATCACAAAAATAGAATTAGTACATTGAGCAAATATTATTTTAATAATTTTAATAATTTTAAATACAAGGTCAAATGTATCAAACTAAAATAGTGGGACAAGAAAGAATAGCTATTAAACCTCAAGTGTTTAGACATCTAAATAGAAGTGAGGCATAGACCTACTACAAGTTCATATAGAACTAAGTGGAGAGAATTGTAATAGCATTAGGGAGTTCTGACACCAAGTAATGACGTGTCCTCCAACGTGTGCTCAAATCCAGTGGGGGAAAATACAGTCCAGAGAAAAGATTTTTGTTCCTGGTTCTGGTAAACTTTTCTTTTTGCTTTTTGGTCACAGCTCTCTGTGTCCTCTGGGAGACCCAGAGACCCTCATCCTCCTTTGAGTTAGCCAGCAGTAAAGAGAAGAACACGTAGCACATTATGTTACGCGGAAACCTAGCGACTGGTCTGATGATTAGTCCTCTGTCTGGGGCACTGAAGGAAAGTTTTCTGCCACCTCGGTCTTTTGGCCATTCCCTCTTTAGTGAGGTCTGGCCTCAGCTTTGGGGGAGATTTTCAATGTTTGTGCTTTCAAGGTCATTGCTACTTTCATATTCGTTAGAGTTTTCTCTTAACTCTTACAATAATTAGATATGTTTTTCTAATTAATAACCATTTATATTCAATTTCCCATTTTAAATTACTAAAAAGCTTTGTGTTTGCCTTTGGACCATGGTCAATACAGTGAGATAAAAAATATTTCTTTTAGGGTTACTGAGAGTTTTAAAAAAATGTATGGAATTTTTAGAAACTATTACCTATAATTTTTATTGAATGATATTGCACTGATTTAGCAAATTCTAAAGACTGAAATTTTCCCTTTAGCTGTCTGACCATTGCTTATTTATACTTAGCTTTTCTTACCTTCTCCGTCATTAGAGTTTGAGTAGTATGGAAAGATGGTGCTCATAATATGTAGCCACCTAACCAGTCCCCGCTATTAGTGTGGCACTACTAGACACAGTCCACACCTTTGGTGGCAAATTCCATAGGTATTATCTGCATTTTCTTCTTTTGTCTTTGACTTGATCATTATCTAATATATTCCTAACAAAGAGCTTTTGATGTGTTTTGTTTTCAAAGCACTCTCAATGTATCTAATATTGGTCACCATAGGAAAAATATTCTTTAAAAACAGCCTTTGCTTTTAGAGAAATGAAGAAAAAGGAGGTTAACAATGTTATGATATGTAGAAAATATTTTTTGGTTTTCTTATAAACACCTAAATGAATTATCTAACCTTATCCTAATTAATTTCTCATTTATTATTTTGAATGAACCCAGTAGAAATTCATTTGTTCAAAACACAAAATGCTGATTTCACTTATTTGTAGTAGAATATCTTATTCAGAATGCTATCTCAGGAATACATTGTAGTTTTTCAAAGAGAGGATGTATTTCATTTTAAATTTTATTTTGTATGCCTATCAGTATAATTAGAATAAATGTAATCAGCTGCAAATACTACCAAAAATAAGCCCAGGAACATAGCTACTGGTAATTGGAAATGTTTTTCAACTACAAATTGCTCACTTGGTGGAGATTTCATTCACATACTTCTCCTTAATACATTTCAAAACAACACTTGAAGTTCAATTTATTTTACTCATGCATACAATTATTTTTGATGCAAAAATAGGAAATTGATGGAAAAGGATAAAATTTATGTCTGCTGGGAATCACTGAAGTATATCTCAAAACAAAAAGAAAACATGGGCAAGCAATCTAAATTTATCATGAAGAAATGCAGTTGGGAATAGGCTGGAGAATCTATAATAAAGAAAAACAAGATAAAAACTAATTTTTGTAAGTCAGGTTTCTGGCAGAAAAGGCATGGTAAATATAAAATAACCTCTTCTTTTAAGGAGGTTTTTAAAAATGTTTATTTACAAAGATATGGGGAAGGATGCAGAAAACTTATAATGTATGACACCACACCCAAAGGGCAGTAGCAGCAGATCTACTACCAGCTCTAGGTCAGGGAAGGATTGGGAAGAGTCAGGTACAGGAACATACAATGAGGATGCAAGAGTAGAGTGAGTTTTCTGGAGGAAAGCGTTAACTACCAATTGAGCGAAGGAATGAAAATTGGGTGAACATACAAAGACAGAAATGGGGTGGGCGTCCATGATCTCACTTTTTCTTTTTTGAACACCTGTAGTCTCTCTCATTGACCTAAATTAGTGAGAAACCAGCAAAAATTAAGAGACTGTATTGATGTATTTCAGCAAGTTCAGCATCCAGAGACAAAATGAGTGGAATGATGAGAAACGGATTTAAAGGAACAGACAATAGCTAACAAACTCTTTTATTGCAAAAATAAAACATTTCAGTACTTTGTGTCACATCATAAGAACCAGGAAATTAAAGTTGTTAGAACAAAGGTTAGATAAAAAGCATAGGTTTATTTTTAAATATATTTTACCCTTTAAAACATACAGGTTTATCTTAATGCCAAATGATATATAGTATGTAAGCATATATGTAATAAATATAAAGATAAAGGATCAAGAACAAGTTTATTCAGCACTAAAAATTGATTTCGAACATTCCCTATGTAGAAAACTAAGTGTTATACACTTATACATATGTGTGTCTAATTTAATAGATATTCTTAAAATGTTAAATTATTTTTGTAAACTCTAAAACCATTTTATACATGAAAAGACAAGTGGTACAGAAAAATGAAGCTCATTTGACACTGGAAGAAAGTTTAAAAAGAACTATTTAAAGTGCATTAATTTGTGTGTGGCAAATTTGTCTTTCAAAATGTTTTGTAATATGGAGTACATTTTTCATTCCATTATTATTGCATACTTGAGGTTCAGAAAAATCAGTCATGTGCAATTGACATGGATATTCATGTACCCTCATTAAGAAATTATTTACCATCTTTTTTTAGTTAAATAAATTCAGTCATTAGCAACATACTGTCTGAAAGGATTTATAATCTATAGTTAATGCTATTTTATTTGGTCTTATTTTGTGTTTGGATTCCTTATCATGATTTGAAAGACATCAGCTTTGCATTTCAGATGGTAAAATATTGAGATATATAGAAGTGAAAAACAAAAGCCCCGACACACAAAACCATAAGGAATTTAAAACCCTTTCTGCAATAAATAAATAAAAAAAATCATATAGCATAAAATGTGTTTCTAGATAAGTGAGAGTTAATGGTTTTCCTGTTTACTGAATGTAGGCGGGGCAGAAGAAAATCAAAAAAGCCTCTAGAGGCACTGTTGGGTTTCATAAAGCCATTGAAACTTGCTGATTTACACAAGGGATTCTGTAGGTTGAGTGTTTGGAAAGTAGATTACTCAGCATGTTTTGTCATGATAAGGGTTTTAAGGCAGATGGATATAATGGGAATATAATTAAACTCTATTCAGATAATGGTGTAATAATACTACGTTCTCTAAGGATAGGCAGAACTGGAGCTCTGAGTACAATTCATCCATTTCTACCTATGTGTTCTATTCTGTTTTGGGGTTTCATTAGGAATCATTTTCATGCATATCATTCCCCAAACCATACATTATTCGGATGTCACCAAAGCCTTAAACAAAGATTCAAAATGCTGAGTTAAAACAGAAAGAAAGGCAAGGGAATGGAAAAGCCTGGAACAAAATAAATGAAAAAGAAATTCTCAAACAATAGTTTATAGACATATTTTTATTGTAAATTTTTCAGTAAAGTTATTATAGCACTGAGGTTTTTAAACTCTCATAAGAAATTTAAAAAAATGGGATTTTAAAAAATGGTGAAAAAACCCTAAATTTAGTTTTATTTAAAATGATTCTCACTTATTGCTATTTGCAATATTTATGAATATTAATACTCTTCTTGCTTGGCTTTATCTGGCTGGCCTTTTTGCCAGAAAAAAGATTTAACCAGCTTTCTTTTTCACATGTTTTGAACTATCTAAGCATTCATCAAAAAATATGTATATGTAAATCCCTAAAACAACTTGTGCATATTCCCATTTTCTTTAGTTGAAAGCATAAGCAACAGAGGAAAATTACTTAAATTGATGTAAAACCAAAAATTTTAGGGATTTATACTCATCTGAAATAAGGACCTTATGTTTGGTACAAACAAAAACCTTTCATTCTTTTCACTGATTCTGAAGAGATAAAAGATAAAGCTGAAGGAAGCTTCATAATGGGAAAAGATTTATTTATTTATATTACAAAATGATACAAACATTTTTTAAAGTTTGTGGATGCAAAATGAAACATTAGATGTAAAAAATTAAAATATGAGCACAACTGAGAAATGATTCTGACATATTCTGTTCCACACAATTCATTCCTATTAAGATGTTTGGCATAAAGGGTTCAATATTATTTGGTAAACAAACAAATAAATATCAAACAAAAAAGATAATTATCTTAAAAATTACCTAGGAAAACTGGAAGGAAACAAAAGGAGCAAAAAGCTGTAAACTGTAAGAATTATAGCTTCAGAAATAATCAGAAGCATTTATTAATCCATGGATCATCAAAGTGGGCATCAAAGTCTTCAGTTTCTTTATTTATGAAAATGTAAAAAAAATGCAAACCACAAGGATCAGATCTAGTATAACAGTAAAATAAACCACTTGAAGGATAAAAAATCTTGTCTTTGCCTTATCCAGTTGACCACACATAAACCACACATCATAGCAGAAACTCATTTTCCTAAAAGAAAATTAAAGATCAGACTATATAGTTATATTTCTTCCTACTTGTAACAGTTGATGATTCTTGTCTAAACAAAACTATTTAATCTTCTTCAGAAAAATATAGTATCAGATAGAGTAATAGGCTATTCAGCATGGGTTATAGTGACAGATTTACAGACATAAAAAGGTTAAATAGACTTTCTTGTCCACACATTTAAATACTGGGAACCACAGTTACTTCTCATGGATTATATACACCCGGTCTCTCTGACCTCTTTCCCATGAAGTCTTCCAGTTCCCTAAGTAAAGGTTTTTGTATCACCATTTGTAAATAATGTAGTTTTACTCAAGTCAGCATCAAGGATTGAAAAATTAGAAATAACAGGCAATGCCAAACTCTTCTTTACAAAAACATATTTTAAATGATTAAACATTTTGGAAAAATTGGAAGAAATTGATTAAAGACCCCAGAGTTTGAGAAATGTTTAAAAAACTGTAAACAAATGTAGTTGAATTGAAATAAGAAAGATTGTCTTGTAAATACATAATAAGTGAGATTTTTTTATGAAACGTGGCAGTAATTTTGTCAGTGCTTACTGGTCAAAGGCAAAGAAGAGATAACTGTTTCAGGAACTAAATTTAGAAGTCAGTTGGGCAGCCTTTTTCCTTGTTCTCTCTTTTAAATTCAATTGTACACAGCAGTAGCCACGCTTTGAGCTGAAGATTTCAGTGGAATGACAAGAAATAAAGGAGGAGGGGGAGGGTTCTTCAGTCTTTATTGTAGTAACTTATATGAGAAAGAAATTCTAAAATGCAAAGAATATAAGGATATTGAGTGTCTTTCAAATTCACCCTGCTCCAGAAATTATGGTAAATACCAATGTTATCTTCATATTTGAAGATAACTAAAATAATAAATGAAAGTCACAAAGATACAAGAATCATAAATTAAATATCCTAAGTTTCAGCTATTATAAAACACTTTTTTTATTTAAGAGAAAATGGACACAGAAAAGAAAAACAAAAAGCAAAAGAGACAAACAAACAACAACAAATCCAATACAATGACATTATAGGTTTACAAAACGAGATGATTGGAATTTGAGAGTGGTTGTAATATTGCATATCGTTACCTTCAAAGGGGTTGTTCAGATTAACACATATAGACAAGTAAAATTGATCTAATCATATTAGTATTAACTGTTCTTTTTCAATAATTAATGCATTTAGTAGTATAGTCATTTTAACTACCTTATGTATACCTATATACAAATTTATGTCTTTTTCCTTTTCCCTTCCTTCTTTCCTCCTTTCCCCTTATAATACCTCTTATTATCTTCAAAGTAACTGCCCATACAATCCAGCACAGTACAATCAAACAGAATAGTACAGGATAAAACCAATGAAAAACAAAACAATAGAAGCAATACATATTAAAACAACACTGATTACTATAATGCCTCATGTTATCTTCTAAGCAGTTGCTTATATCATCAGTCATAATAAAATCAAACAAACCAAAATAGGACAAAATCACTCAATACAAAACAATGAAAGCAATGTAGGGTTTCAAAACAAGGTGATCAGATATCAATAATGGCTACCATAATGTGTTTTGTTATCTTTGAAATAGCTGTCTATGCCAACAAATATAATAAAATTAGGCAAACTGAAATAGAATAAGACCAAACTAAACAGCTCAATGAAAACAATACAGGACTCAAATCCCAATGATAGATTAACAATGGCCACTGCCTGCCCTTTTTAGACACTTCCTCCCCTTTCATTTTTACAATATGTATTGTGTATTTTGACTCCTACTAACTGCTTTAGTTTTTGAGTACTAGGGAGATAGCATGATGTTCACTCTTGTAGTTCTGGGCTGTTTCATCCATGAACATGATCTTAAGTTGCATCCATTTACCTACAAGAGGCTTGAGGTTATTTTTCTTTATAGCTGAGTAGCTTTCAATTGGATAAAAATGCCATATCTTTCTTGTACGCTATGTAGCTAATGAACAAGCTACCCCCACTTCTTTCTGGTTCCCTGTCACATACAGCACTGTTCTCTCCCCTTTGACTTTCAGTCTATGAACCCCCTTTTGAGTTTAATGTGCTTCTTGTATAAAGCACATTGGTGGATCCTGTCTCCTGATCCACTCTGCCTGTGTTTCTTTCCATTGGTGCATTGAGGCCATCTACGTTAATAGTTAAGGCCAACATACACTGCCTCGTCTCAGCCATGCCACTTTCCTGCACTTGGCTGCCCACTTCTCCTCTCTACTCAATTGTCTGCCCCACTCAGTTATATTCCTCTGCCACTGTTTCTGGAGCTATGGTGTTTTTTTATCTCTCTCTAAAATGTCCTTCAGTATTCTTTGTAGGGTTGGCTTGGTGGTCATAAATTCCTTCAGTTATTCTTTGTCATGGAAGTATCTTGTTTCTCCATGAATTTTGAAAGATAGTTTTTCAGGGTACATCAATCTGGGTTGGAAGTTGTTTTCTTTCAGGGCTTGAAATACTTCACTCCAAGCTCTTCTGGACCTGATGGTTTGTGTTGAGAAGTCTGTTGTGATTCTGATGGGTTTTCCTTTTTAGGTGATCTGTTTCTTTTCTCTAACAGCTTTTAATATTTTGTTCTTGTGTTGAATTTCTGGGATCTTAATTATTATATGTCTGGGTGTAGATTTATTTTGGTTATGGCTAGCTGGAGTTCCATATGCTTCACTTATCAGAAAGTCACTTCCTTTTTCCATGCTTGGGAAGTTTTCTAAAATTATTTCTTTTTTTTTTTTCAGCACTGGGAATCGAACTCTTAGCCTCATGCCTGCCAGACAGCCAGTTAAGCCACTGAGCCAAACTCCCAGTCCTAGTGTTTTGAGGCAGGGTCGCACTATGTAGCTCAGTCTGGCCTTGCGCTCGCTTTGTAGCCCAAGTGGGCCTCAAACTCACAACACTCCACCTACCTCAGTCTCCTGAGTGTTGGGATTAAAGGCGTGTGCCACCACAACTGGCTCTAAAATTATTTCTGTTAATAGGCTTTTAATTTCATTTGTACTAACCCCTGTTTTTTCACTCACACCTTTTATTCTTAAGTTATGTTTGTTTGGGTTGTCTTTCAGCCATTGTATTGTTACTTCCAGGCTTCTTGTTATTTTTAGGAGATCTTTCCATTCACGATTACAAGCTGCAAACCTGTCTTCAAGGTTTGAAAGTCTATCTTTAGTTTCTTTCAAGTGGTTTTGCCAACTTTCATTGGAGTTTTTTATTTCCTGGTATCTCTCTGAATCTGTTTCGTGTATTCTAAATCTTTTTTGTATTGTTCATTCAAGGTTTCCCTCATTTTCTTATGCTTCATTTTTTCACCTGTGTCTCCTTTAGAGTTGCCTAGCAGTTCTTTTATTATGTTTTTCATTTCTTCTTTTAGTTGAGTTAGTATTTCTGTTCTAAATTCTTTTATAGCCTCTTGAAGTTGTTTCTTTACTTCAGTTGCCATCACCTCAGAAACTTCAGTTGTGGGACTCCCGTTCTCTTCTGTATTTGCATCTCCTGGATTTGCTCTGTTTGAACTGGAGGCCAGAGACTGCCTTTTGTGTCTTTGTCTTGACATATTCCTGAGTTCTTCTGGGCAAATGGGTACTGGGGACCCAGGCACTCCTTGCATTGACTGCAATTTCTCTGAAGTGAGACTGGTTCTTCTAGCCAGTGCTGATTATGGATATCTGATGGTTGCCACTGGGGGCACTGTTATAGTGCTGTCCGCTGCCTTTCCCAAGCCTGCCTTGGCTCCCTGATGGATGGTACAGTGCACACAGGGGCAGGGCCACTGCCCACAAACCTGAGCCAGTGGCTGGTCACCTGCAGACTCTCCACCACCACCCCCAGAGTGCACACGGAGCCACCGTCTCCAGACCAAGCCGGTCACCCTCAGGGACCCTCTGAGGTGGCCCCCAGAATGCACGCAGGGGCAGGGCTCAACCTGAGCAACCTCCACGGGTCTGCTCCCAGCTAGGAGTCCCCAGCCCAACTCCAAGATGTCTCCCAGCCAATCTCTTTCTCTCTCAGGAGGGTGAAGACCTCTGTACACTCACCGTCAGCCAGTTCAGTTCTCCAGGTCTGCTCCCCCTGTCCACTGCCACTCTCCTCCAATGCTGCCTCTCTCGGCAGAGGCCTCCGGGGTCACCACTGCCACAGCACCTTAATTGTGCGTCCCCAGGTTCCAGCAGCTCCTCTCACACAGTGGGTCCGACTCCAGGCAGAGGCACCACCAGCTACCACTTTCTTTGTTTAAGTGTGTCTTTTTACTCTTTCTGTGGGCTTCAATTCTCACTTTAGATTCTTCCTGGGTCCAGAGGACCCACATCCTTCCTATTGTGTTCCCCACGTTGCTATATTTTGGCATCTGGATGGTGTCTCTCAGGGAGGCTGTTTACTCTGCTGCTTACTGTTCCACTGTCTTGTTATTCTCTCCTATAAAACAGTTTGAAATATATATCTAAAATATGCATATGTATCTCACATATATCTGAAATATATCTGAAATAAATATACATTTGTTATATATGTATATATCTAATATATATGCATATATATAGACACATATATGTATCTGAACAAAGAAAGTGAGACACTACATTCATTAAATAAAGATATAGAAAATAATTCAATCACAACAAATGTTACCACTCATGTTAATGATCTAAATTTCTCCATTTTAAAATACATTTTTAATGAGGGTCAAATACTGACTGTTTATTTGATAGATTTAACTAAAACAATGTGTTAAATCAGGTTCAAAATAAGGAATTAAAAATGGGAAGTCTGGAGGTTCCAACAATAAAAGCAGAGGTATCGCAACTTTAGTAGCAGATATTAGAAATTTGAGACAAAATGATAAATTGAATTTTAGTAAGAATAAGAGTCAACAAACATATCTTTCACTCATGAATCTGTAAATATAATAATAATAATTAGCTATTTCCTAATCCCAAGGAGAGAGTTGAGGAAATTCTTAAAAGAAATTTATAATTTAAGCAGTCAAAATGGATTTAAATACCACAATGGATAGATATCAGTTTTGCATAAATACCCAGGAAGCACTTCTTTCCAAACCAAACTATTTGAAATATCTCACAGCAAGTTTATCCCTAAAATGAATAAATTTTTAAAAATACGCATAATTTCATAGGCTATGTTCTCTAATGACAATGTCATATACTGTAGGAGAATTATAACAGAAGAGCCACTGAACTTCTCAATATTAAATTTTATGCAAGAAGATAATAGAGTAATATTTTAAAAAATGTGATGGTGTAGAAAACCTTCACACTTCAGTATTTATATTCTTCATTTAAATGTGAAGGTAAAGTCAATGAAATTCTCAATCATGTAAAGTCTTAGACATTTTACCATATAAATATCCACTTGGGCCTCACAATTATAGTAAGGATATCAGTTGAAAGGAAAATGAAAACAAAAAATTGTGAATATGTGGAAAGTAAAGTTAAGTAAATTAAAATGCCTATCTGTATACTTACTTGTACCTGAATTGCTATATGTATATATATATATAGTTTTTGTAACAATTATAATTTGAATAAAATATGAATAAGATGGTGAAAATAACAGGGTAAACGATTGAGAAGACAAATTGTGTGCAGTGGCACAAACCTGTAATCCCAGAATTCCTGAGGCTGAGGCAAGACAATCACTCCCAGTTCGAGGCCAGTGTAGGCTACATAGTGAGTTCAAGTCCATTGTGAACTAGAGAACCACATAGTCTGAACTACATACTATAATACTACATATTGTCTCAAAAAAAAAAGAGCAAGAAAACAGAAATAGTTAAGAATGTAAGAATTTTTTAGGGAAGTAAACACAAATACAAGTTTCAATAAATTCAAAAACAAATTTAATTGTTTTTATTATTTATAATTAGTATACCAAGCACTAGTTGAGGAGAAGCACTAGTCTGAAGACATGAACAGGGCTGGGGATGTAGCATAGCAGTGCAGTGCTTGCCTGGTAAGCATGAGGCCCTGAGTTCGATTCCTGGTACCAAAAAAGAAGAAACGAAGAGTGAACAAAATAATTTCTGACACATAGAACTGAAAAACAGAAGTGACTATTACTTGCAATAAGTCAATTTGCACAGTTTAAGAAGTTTCTGGCAGATTGCAAAGCACACTTCTGGTGTGTCTATGGATGATTGTTGTTAAGTCAGCAAACTGAAGGGGGAAAACCTACTTTGGTTTTTGGTGGCACCAACAAATAGGCTTGTATCCTGGATTGAATAAAAGGGAAAGAGGAAGAAAGTGTGCCTGTGTTGAAGGACTCCAGTCTTCCTGAGAGGGTGTAGCCTCTACTACTATCACAGTTGATCTCTAGGTGTCTGGTGTCCTCAGTCTTCACTGCAGACTCACACCAGTGGCTCTCCAGTAGGCTTCCAGGTCTGCAAGCTTGACTCGCACTGCATCCTTCATTCTTCTCCCGTGGCTTCCACCTTTATGAGCTGAGAAAACTGGATACTTTGTCTATCCAGTGTACAGACAACAATTGTGAACTGTTCCAGCTCTGATCCTATAAATCTATCCATTAAATCTCCTTGCATAATTATGCAGATATTTTCTGTTGATTCTGTTTCTCAAGAGAACAGAAGTTGGTACCAGAAGTGCAGTGAATATAGAAAATTCTAAAAATAAATTTCTCTAACCTGTTTGTTGGTTCGTAGAGTTGGTTAAATTCATTACACCTGAACTTTCCATGGTCTCTCCTGATAACATAGAGAATACTGATAGTCCCAAGTGTGAACTATTTTAAAACAATTTGATAATACTGATTTGTTATTTGCAAAGTGTAAGGAATTTAGTGCCTCTCCATAAAATATTTTGACCATTTTTGGAAGTGTAAAACATACAATGATGTTAGCGGGCTACTCTTAGTATTTCTGGATAAAGTAATACAAGAAAATAATGAGCTCAAAGACACAAATTCCCAGCTCCAGACATGAATAAATTATCTAAAGGCTTCTAAGTGTGTCCTGAAAGATCATCTGCTCCACTTTAGTCGCAGGGTTGAAGTTGCCAAAAACTAAACACAAGCCCTTAGAATGTAACTGGCTGAATTTCAGTCCAATTTTGACACTCAATCTTGAAAGGTGCCTGCAATTAAGGTGAAGGTACAGATTAGAAAGGAATGTAAATTAGGTTGGAGTTGTTTGGAAGAAACTAGATAAAGCCAGAAACACTGAATTACTAAATTATGATGAGATTATTTTACCAGAGGAAGAGTTTTCTCCACCATCAGTGGCAGAGGCCTTACTACCCTATGCCCTGTGCTATTGGCGTGTTCATTCACATTAGAGGAAAGTAAGCCTGTGTTTACCTATGGAAGTAGTAATAACCTTTCCTGATGTAGTTACTAAGAAAATAATACAGGTGCTTCTTAGGACCCAAATTTAATGCCCACTTTTGCTTCTTGGCCTATAACTTGGCTCCAATCAGAAGGTTCTAAAGGTAACATATGCAGTCTGATGCATGAGAAGGTAGGCTTGATTTTTCTAATTCTTATGGGCAGATATCTGGGTACAGATATGGGGATGAATTTAAGGATATGGAATAATGCTGGATGGAACATGAACCTATATAAGCCTGAATTTATTGACAAGGACAATTTACATAGACTATGGATTTAAAGTTTCAGCTCAGAGTTCAAACAAGGTACTAATAGTTTACTTGGGTGATTGACTGAAATATAGATCAAAAGATGGCCCACTGTTAGTGAGCTGAAGATGGATCATATTCCTTGGCTTAATCATGATGTAAATACTCAAAACTTCAGGGAAATTCAAAGTTTGAGTGGATTTACAAGGTGAAACCTACTTCTCCACGCTGGGACAGCCTGTAAGTTGTATCATTCACTAATATTTTAAGAAATAGATTTACAAAGGAAGCAACTGCATTTTTGTAATCTTCTTCATTATTCTTTTCTGTATGCCAGACCTTACAGAAGGGAACACAGTCATTCAATTGGGAAAGTTAAATGTGAGGGGAACAATTGGGCCCAGGAATGGCAAAGGCAAAGGGAAAATGTTCAACCACCACTCAAGGATAAAGCACCTACCACAATGGAAGGTAGAGGCAAAGTAATGACCACAATGGTATGATATATTTAGATCTATAGTGTTGACAAATTAGTCATGATGTTCCCAGAAGTAAAACAGATAGAAAGTCTACTTAATTTTATTGGATTTATGTAAGCAGAAAAATCTTACAGTAAATGTACAAAAATTTACTTGAAATCATAGTAACAGAGAATCATAGCCCCTCAACCAATTTCCAGACTTCAGCCAGCTTACAAATCCAGAACACCTCAAAGAAAGGGGAGAACAGGACATTTAAAGAAGGACAGGGTACATGAACAAAAAGTTAGCTTGTCCAAGTTTTTCAACCCATCCCAAAGAAACTTATGACCTATTACCAGGGTAACTATAAATTGAGAAAAAAGAAATGATCAAGGGGCTGGGAATATAGCTCAGCAGCATAAGTGCTTGCTTGGCATGAGCAAAATCATGAGTTTGATTCCTGGTACAAAAAAAGAAAAAAAAAAAGGAAAAAAATGATCAACCACTTTGAAGACTACTCAACACTGATTGTGAGCTAACATTGATTTCAAGAGAACCAAAACATCATTGTAGCTTTCATATAATACCTGTGGAGATTAGGTACTAAACAGAGTTCTAACCAAGTTCCAACTCAAAGTTGGTCCACTAGACCCCTGAGTTCAATGTCTGTTTATTTCCCCAGCTTCAGAATTCATAATTAGGACAGGTATACTTAGTGCTTGACAGGATTCTCATACTGGTTCCTTAACCTGTAGTGTGAGGGCTATTTTGATGAGAAAGATGAAATGGAAGCCATTAGAGCTGCTCCTTTTCTAGAAAAATAATAAATCAAAACAATATCCAGTCCCTGGAGGGAATGAAGACATTAGTGTCACCAGCAAAGACTTGCAAGATGAAAAAGGGATGGTTCTCACTTCATCACCATTTAACTCTCCTGTTTGTCTTGGGCCGAAGACAGATGGATCTTTGAGAATGATGGTGGATTGCAGTGGGTTTAATTGAGTGGTGACTCTATTTGCAGCTGTCATATCAGATATCATTTCCTTGCTTGGGCAAATTAACTTATTTATGCTATGTAATGTGCAACTATTGATTTGTGCATACCTTTTTCTCAATCCGTAAAGCTCAATAGAAGCAATTGCTTCCAGCTAGAAAGGCCAGCACCAAACCTTTAATCTCTTACCTCAGAAGTATATTAACTCTCTAACCTTAGGCTACACTTAGTTCACAGGTATCTTGATATTCTTTGTCTTCTTCAGGTATCACATTAGTCCATTATGTGGATAATATGCTATTGGATCAAGTGAGCAAGAGATTAAATCTACTCTTGACTATTTAAAAAATCATTTGTATGTGAAAGAATGGGAAATAAATTCAACTAAAATTCAAAGACTCTCTTCCTCAGTGAAATTTCTAGAAGTCCAGTGGAATGGGGCATGCATTGATATTCCTTCAGAGGTGAAGGACAAATTGATGTAACTAGCCCTTCCTACAGCCAAGAAAGAAGCTCAACATCTAATGGGCCTGTTTGGATTTTAGAGGCAGCACATTCTTCACTTGAGCTAATTATTCTTACCCGTTTACTGAATAACATGGAATGATACTAATTTTGAGTGGGCTCTAGAAAAAGAGAATAACAGATCCAGGCCAATGTGAGCATGGTCTGAAAGTTGGGCCAGATGATCCAGCTACTCCCGAAGTGTCAGCAGCAGACAGGAATGCTATGTGGAGTATCTGGTAGGGTCCCATAGGTGAATCATAGTAAAGGTCCTTAGGATTTTGGAATAAGGCTCTAACATCTTTTGCAGGCAACTACTCTCTCTTCAAGAAATAACTCTTGGTCTGCTACTGGGCCTTCTTGAATACTGAATTCTTGGCCAAGGGACACCAGAGCACCACATGTTATAAACTGTCCACCATGAACTGGGTTCTTTCTGACCTACTGAGTCATAAAGTGAGACGTGTACTACAATACTCCACCATCAAGTGAAAGTGGTACATCTGTTATTGTGTCCAAGCAGGTATTGAAAGTACAAATAAGTTACATGAAGTAATGGCCCAAATGTCAGTCATTTCTGCCCTGTTGTATTGCTCTCTGTCCCTCAGTATGCATCTCACAAGATCTACTCTATGATAAATTGACAGAGGAAGAGAAGACTAGGGTATGGTTTATATATGCTTCTGAACATTATGCAGGCATCACTATAATGTGGATGTAGCAGCAGAAATACAGCCCCTTTCCATGATATCCCTGAAGGAAAGTGGGAAGAACTTCCAACAGTGTGACTCGTCACATTTTGCTTTTGAAGAAAAGTGATCAGACTTGTGACTCTGTACCAATTCAAGGGTTATAGCCAACGGTTGGAATGCAAGTTCAGGGACATGAATGGAAGATAATTTAAAATCTTGGTGACAAAGATAATCAAGGAAGAGTTGATGGACAGATCCTACATATGAATAAAGAATGAGTAAATACTAATGATCTGGCATTTGTATCATTAGGGTCTCAGATGCCCAGGTGATAGAGTAGGGGTAAAAGAGTATTTAAAAAGAGAATGTTTACCATAAAACAAAATTTAGCAATACCAAAAGAATTAAACGAAGCCAGGCGTGGTGGTGCGTGCCTTTAAGCCCAGCATTTGGGAGGCTGAGGTAGGGGGAGCGTTGTGAGTTCCAGGCCGGCTTGGGCTACAATGTGAGCACAAGGCTGGCCTGAACTATATAGTGTGACCCTGTCTCAAAAAACTAGGACTGGGAGTTTGACTCAGTGGTTTAAGTGCCTGTCTGGCAGACACAGGGTTGTGAGTTTGATCCCCAGTGCCACTAAAAAAAAAAAAAAAAAAAAAAAAAAAAAAAAAAAAAAAAAAAAAAAAAAAAAAAAAAAAAAAAAGAATTAAATGATACTGTACATTCTTTGCTAGTAGTGGAATCAAACTAAAAATCACTGTCAGAATAGCAAAAGAATACCTAGAAACACACGGAAGTTAAACAATATGTTTTAAATAATTTATTTGTTCAGTAAAGAGTAACACATGACCAACAACATACATAAAACTGAATGAAAACAGACATGAAAGTTATAAAAATATGTGGAATGTGGCTAATGCAATGCTGAGGGGAAATTATAGCATTAAATATTCATTTTAACAGTACATTTTCAAAAAATTAACCTAAGCTTTTATTTCAAGAAAATAGAAAAAGGAGAAAAGTGCAAAGCAAGCCAAAGGAAAACAGTAATAAAAATAAGAGAAGATACTCAACACATTTTAATATGAAACAGTAGAAAATATCAATGAAACAAACATGATTTCCTTAAAATTGAATAATAAAGTGGATACAATTCTAGTAAGAAATACTGATGAAAATATATATAAGACAAAGCCATCATTAGGAATATAATAGGAAATATCACTAGAGATATTGAATATATTAAAATATAAGAAGTAATGTAACTTTTTATTCATATAATTGAGAATTTAGAAGAAATTAAAATAATTCCTTACAAGCTGTACTCTTGCTGGGTGTGGTAGTGCACAGGTATAATCCCAGCACTCCAGAGGATAAGGCAGAAGGACTGCTGTACGTTCAAGGCCAGCCTAGGCTACATAGTGAGTTCAAGGCCAACCTGGGAAATCCTGACTCAGAACACACACACATACACACAATCTTTCAAGGGAATTACACATTTAAATTAATGTTTCTGTGTATTATTTTCATAGTGTACATTATTTTGTAAGAGAGATTTAATATTATCCCAGGATATTTGGACTTGGCAACATTGTGCATTTAAAAATCAATAAACTATTACTGAAAATAAAAAAAAATAACCCCTCCAAAATATCAAACTGAATTGTAATACAAGTAATAATATAAATTACTCTTATTACCATTCATAAACTTAATTTGTATTAAATAAATAAGCAAACTTCTTAAAATAGAAACATTTAGGACCAGCTGGCTTTACTGAAAAATTATAACAAAAATTTACATTTTATACAATACTTTTCAGAAAATACAAATGCTGATAATATTTACTAACTCATACACTAAGTTGTTATCTTGATACAAAAACCAGAAATAGGACAAAAAGAGAAAACACAAACCAACATCTCTGAATTTTCCAAGGAAAATAACAGTACATGGTGGAGCATTGTCTTGGTGCATTTAAATAGATTCTGGAGGCGTTGATTTCTTGGTTTTTTTTTATTTCTATTTTTATTTTGGTTGGTACATGTTTGCCATACATAATGATTACATTTGTTGTGTGAATTTGGTGCTTGTACATGACACATCTTATTATTACTTTTAAATCCTATTGTCTGACCCTCTTTCCTCCCTCTTCTCTCTTTTTCTTGGTCCCCCTTCCTTCTTGTAAAAGTTTCATCTCCTTTATTCTTATTATCTATCTGTCTATCTATCTTTACTTATACTGTGAGTTTGTCATGTAAGAGAAATCATACAATATTTAGGTTAGTATGTCTGATTTACTTCATTAAATATTTTGTTTTCAAGGTGCATCCATTTTTCAAGAAATGGTTCACATCCATCCTTCTTTATAGTAACTTCCCTTTGCAGTTTGTGCTTCTAAACACAGTAACTATTTTCTAAAAACTTTATGTGGACTTCTAAGACTGTTTCAATCTTTTTCTTTACTTTCCTGTCAGCATTTGTTTTTTGATTTGCATTTCTTAAAAGATCAAAATGCTGAAGTTTTTCATGTATATTGGCCAACTGTACTTCTTTCGAGAAGTGTGTGTTTATTTCAATTGCCCAGTTTTTGATTAGTTCATTTATTTGGGGATCTATCTTTTTTTTTTTTTTAGTTCTTTATGTATTCTAGGTACTAATCCTCTGATGAGTATGTGGCAAAATTTTTCCTCCATTTTGTAGTTAATGGTAACATAACTCACAATAGCTAAATCATGAAAGAGGCCTATAGACCTATCAACAGATGAATGAATAAAACTATGAAGCACATGTCACTAAAGACTATTCAGAAATAAAGAAGTAAAAATTTGACTCATTTATAGGAAAATGGATGAATCTTGAGCCCATCATACTAAGCAAAATAAACCTGTCGCAGATGATTAAATATTATTACATTGTTTCTCTGATATGAGAAACTCAAAATACAAATAACACGAAGAGCAAAATAAAAGATACATGCAAGAAATAAGATAGTCAATAGAAATGTGAAGGACATCTTGAGAAAAAAAGAGAGGAAAAGCTGGGGACATGGGGAGTGAAAATGATTAGGATATAGTATGTATAGGTATGTGTATCCATCCCTCCAGCTGAATGTAAATACTATGTTTGAGAAACATACAAATAGGATTTTTTGAAAAGAGTGCTTAAGTCCATGTGTTTTTTTCAGATTATAATCATATTAATCCATACAAAATGTAATTTCTATTGTTCACAACAGGTTAATTTCATGCTCATTCAATAACTTATCACAAGATTCTCAATGAAGTGCTGTCCACCTCAAAGACAAGCTAAGGTACACTGCATGTGAAAATAAGAGTTTATTCAAGTCAAAACGAAGATGGCCATAAGTGGAGCACACAAAAATTCCAGTTGCCCAGAGTAAGTGCCTCTAAAGTGGTACATGAGGGGTCCGGGATTTTATACTCTAAAATAAAACAAATGGCAAACATTACCACAATGGATTGGTGAACAGTCACTTATTGTACCCAGGCTAGGTAGGAAATGCAAAAGCAGGGCAAAAGGCTTTTATCATGATTGTTTCACTTTATGTCATTCAGGAGTCCAAATCTTCTACTGCTAGGTCAGAATGACTGAGATGACTGTGATCGCACGTCTCATGTTTTCTTGGGCAAATAAATTTTGTGACAAAATTCATACTATACCTAAAATCTTTCTTAGTAATTGCAAACTGAACCCAGCATTGTATGAATGTATGTACCAGGTGGGACTAGGGGTGCATTTCTGTAATTCCAGCACTCTGGGAGGCACAGATAGGAAGATCATAAATTTGAAACTACCTGGACAGTATAGCAACTTAGTGAGACCCTGTCCCACAAAGAGGGACAAACACACAGATGAATGGAAAAAGTGAGAGAATTCCAAATGTGACCCACAAGAATATTTTTAATTGAAATTTTGATAAAGGTACAGAAGCAATTCAGTAGAGAAAGAAAAATGGCTTTTACAACAAATGGGACTGGATTATTTGGACTTCTGTAGGTAAATCATGAAGAACTTTTAACTAACCTTCATAATTTGTACAAAAATTAATTGAATGTAAATCCATAGAAATTTCAGAAAAAAATTAAGAGAAAATCTTCAGAACTTAAGGTTAGCAAAAGTTTTCTAAATGTGGCACCAAAAATTATGATCCATACAAAATAGAAAATAAAAGATGCCTGAAACTTCTCTTCCTTCGAAGCCAGAAGGGGCATGACCCAAGAAGAATCTGTTAAGTACCTCCTCCTTGCTCTCTTTTTCCTCCTCAGGGGTGGCTTGGACAAATGGCCCCAGGGTCTTCGTGCCTCTTCAGGTATTACTTCAGCAGCCCACTCTCTAGACACAGCTGAGGAGTTTCATTTTGACTGAAAAGGTACCACTCTTTGCTGTTATGGTTTATATCTGAAATGTTGCCCAAAGGATCACTTGCTCATAGATGTCCTTTTTGTGACTGGATCATGAGGCATGATACTCATCACTGGGTTAGTCCAGAGATTGGTTTATAACTGGTTGCGATGTTGGGAAGTGAGGCCTGGTATGAATGTGAAGCTTGGCAGGTCACTATTGGCATGGCCTGGAAGAGTATATGTATATATATACACACACATATACCCTCCTCTGTCAATGCCTGTCTTCTTTCTGCCTGCCCTGGCATGAACTGTATCTCCTCTGCCATAGTACCCTGCCATGCTGCTCTGCCTTGGAGCCAGCCCACCATGCACTGAAACCTCCACAAACTGTGAGCCAGAATAAACCTTGTCTCCTTTACTCCATGTTTGTTGGGTATTGTGTTTCAACAATGAGAAAGTAACTAAGATGCCCTTCCCTTGTCCAGGACCATCTAGGCACTATCACAGCCTCTCTGAGGGGAAAATCATGCCTGACAGAGTAAAGACTGAGGAAGGAGTGTGGCCCATTGACAGTATCTCCAAAGTCATCAAATATCAATGGGTTATTTTCAGACAGTCAACCATCCCTCCTTACATTATCCTCAAAGGCAGAGGCATGTCAGCCAGCTATTTTATTGGAAATGGGGGAGCTCTCAATCAAGCAGGTGATTCTCATGAGGTACAATTTAGCTATCTCTGTGACAGCTGCTGCTGTCATAGAGATTTGCATGGGTCATAGAGGGCTTGACCAAGATGATCCATCCTACGGTCACTCCACTTCACCTTATAACCTCCAGGTGGCCCTATGCCCTCTGCCGTTACTCTGGAGAGTCCTCAAATAGGCTGCAAAATGCAAGAAACAGGCATTCATAGCCAGCTTCTGGTGTATATAAGTAGTATTCTCTCACATCATTCAGGTCAACTGAGGGGCGCTCCTTCCTGTGCACTGTCCTGCTGTGATACAGCACAAGTCCCAATAAAGCTTTGATCAAGTGGTCCTATTGCCTACCTATGACACTTATCTCAGGGTAGGTTGAGAAGATTGCACTAAAAAGACTTGGTAACAATGGGGACTTATTTTTTCTGAGCAGTTTCAGACACTGACGGAGACCAATAGCAAACAACAGAGTTTGCCAGCCATCAGTGGTAGTGACTGGCAGTGATTGGTGGTGACCGACAGGCTGCTGAGACACGCAGAGAGTGGTGAGGCAGCAGAAGGTACTGAAAGAGCTCCAGAAAATCCCCAAGGGGACTACAAATCTCAGCTGCTGAAGAGATGATAGAGATGGTTAGTAGCTGTGATGACTCCTAAAACTAAAAACTATAACACCATGGGCTGAAAATCACAGGCACTCAAAACGCAGCACTGCTAACATCAAGGGAGTTGTACTTTGCTGACTCTTGATTTTAAATTGAATTGAGCAAAAGAACTCTCAGGTGATCGCTGACATATGCACAGCAAAAACTGATAAACCAAACCTCTCCAAAGTAGAAATTTTGCTTTGTGAATACTCATGTAAAGAAGAAGAAAAGGCAAGATACAAATAGAGAATATATTTGCAAACCATGTACCAATAAAGCTAAGAAAGTACCAAATATAAAGAATTCTTAGGACTCAACAGGAAAAATATTAGAAAATCAATTAAAACAAGTAATAGACAATGAATATTTCACCAAAAATGAAATAAGATGGCAAATAAGCACATAAAAAATGCTTAACATCACTAGTCATCATAGAAAAAGCAACCTAAATCCTCAGTAAAACATTATTGTACACTTATAATTTTGGTAAAATTTAAAAAAATGTGTAGTGATTATGAAATATGGTTTAGGATACAAAGAAACTGGATAACTCATACATTGATGACAGGGATAGAAAATAATAAGACCACTCTGACAAAGTTTGTCAATTTGTTATTAAATTAAATATACAAAGACCATGTGACTTAGCAAGTTCTATCTCAAACAATTAAAAATTTTTGAGAATTTAGTAATTCCTAATGTGGGAGTGAGCTGGCTGTGCTGCTGCATGCCTGCAATCCCTGCACTTGAGAGGCTGAAGTAGGAGGCTTACTATGAGTTCAAGAACAGCCTAAACTACATAGAGAGATTCTATCTCAAAATGCAAAATGGGGAGTATTGGTACGTTTTGTATTAGGCATGTGGTTTAAAACTACTTATTTTTATGTAAGAATTAAAAATTGAAATTGTTTTTTAAGCACTTGGATAAATGAATGTAAGGTTTGAGGTATGTTCCATTTTGGAATATTGGACATATAAATGACAGCAAATCTATGAAATTCAAAGCTATAATTAAATGATTTATCCTAGTAAGACTGTGTTCCAAGAAATGAATCTTAGGATATTTCAATGCTATGCAATTGCAGAGATAATACTGAAAAAAAACAAAGCAATCTGAAGCAGAGTGACAAGTATGGAGAAAAAAAGACGTATATATTTCACTATGCAGTTTACTCTTTACCTTTATAGAGAAGAATTAATCTAGACAATTACAGCAGGCTATTTTATGTGAAATTAACATTGCATTTCTAGATTAGCACAACTCGAGAAAAAGTATTGTTTGTTTATACATTGCTGATTTCTTAACATTGCTTAATGTATGTTTAAGTGAGACTGCTTGTATATGGAATTATCCTTTTTTTCTTAAATTTTAATATTTAATAAAAGTTATATGTGATTTTTAAAGTACTCCTCCAATGAATTTCTTTTCAATATTTGTCCAACTGTTATAATTTAAAGAAGAACACTGAAAAGCCAGAATTCTATTAAAACTGTAATAGTGATGAAGGAACAAAAAGTAAATTATCAATGAGAAAAGTCAGCTCAGAAACAGACAGGTGTGTGTATGAGAAATTGGTATAAAATGGAACTACTCTATATATTCATGAATAAAAATGAATCCCTCTGTATATGATATGAGGAAAAACAGCTTACCCTAAGAAAAAATAAATATAGATTCTTAGCTAAAGATGCAAATGAGAAAGCCTGTGTATTAACAATGCAAAAAAAAGCATGCAGAAAAATATTTTTATGATATTAAAGAGTAGAGATATGGTACTTGCTGATACAAATTCAAAAACAGAGCACATGACTTTAAAAAGTAGAAAGCTCAAAAAATGAAACTTGAAGTTTGTAAGGTTCACTGAGAAACACCAAAAGAAAAAATCAGCAAGTGTCACACTGAAAATATATTTACAGTTTGTAAGACTTACAAAGAATATTATCTAGGCTACATGAGAGAGTACTGTTTAGCTATAACTAAAAAGTTTCCAACCAAATTAAAAATACTAGAAAAAAGGGTTTAGGATTGTGTCTAAGTGAAGAGGCCTTACATTCAACGCCCATTACCTTAAAAAATAATTAGATCTAATTATAAGTCCAAATGACTAATAAATGAAATGCTGATATTGAGGAATAATCACATAAAATCAGGTTAAAACAATAAGCCATGACTTCCTCTTATCAGAAAGAAAAAATGTAAAGTGTCAGATAAAACCTGATCTTAACAAGGATGTGAAAAAAATGAGAATCTTTGAGAATTGCTACTGCAATGTAAACTGTTATGGCCTTCTGGAGAGAAATTTGGCAGTGCTTAGCAAAATCAATTATGTGTATATACTGTGACACAGCAGGTCTGTGCTTGTGGATAAATCTCCAAGAAGCTCATATGTAGGTCCACAAGGGGAAATGTACAAGGTCCTTAATCACAGTGTGTTTGTGAAAGCACAGCACATGAGGGAGTTTAGGTGGCTAAAGGCCAAATAAAATGTGGAGGCTGCTTAACCTTGCATGTGATGCTATGTTAGAAGTGGCTATTTGAACATACAGCAACAGTGATAGATGCTAAAACTTAATGTGTAATCAAGTAGGAAATGCATTCTATGACATGTATGCTTATGCAAATTTAAAAACCTTTAGTAAGCCACATTTTTCATAGGTTTTTACAAATCCAAAGGTACATACTAAAATAATACATTTTTGAGGAAAGAGGACGATTAGGTGAATGTGAATTTGCAGTGATGAAGAAAGATAATGGAAAAATAACAGCAAAAAATGAAATAAAATTGAGGCGTCAGACAGGCATGGTGGCACGCACCTGTAATTGCGGTGCTCAGGAGTCTGAGGCAAGATGATCACCATGAGTTTGAGGTCAACCTGGGCTACACAGTTCAAATTCAGCCTGAACTACATAGTGAGACCCGGTCTCAAAAAAAAAAAAAAAAGTAGGGCCTTACATAGATCAATGGTATACCATGAATCAGAAAATTTTTTATGATACTGGAGTTTGAACCTAAGGCTTACTCATTTTGACACATCCCTAGTGCTTTTGTACTTTACATTTGGAGATAAGGTCCTGTTAATTTTCATAGGCTGACTTCTAACCTGAGATCTTCTTGCCTCAGTCCTTGAATCTGAAGTTGTCCCAAAGCAAATTAACAATAAATTTTAATTGAAAAATATATAACTAGTTGTCTAACAGAGTGACAAGAGATAAGAACAAAGGCGAATAGTAGGATACTGTTTGAGACTCAAGGATATGTGAGGAAATTACTGTTTTCATGTGATAATACTTAAAATACTTACTAATGGCATTTTTCTGAAGAGTTTTCATTATCTTGAAATATGTGAAATATGTTTTGCAGAAATGTTTTTTCCTACAGCAAAAGCTAAGTAATGAGCTCCTCATCTACTCTAGGTACCAATCCTTAATACAGGCAATGAGCAAGGATACTTATTACAACTTGGTCACAAAGGAGAAAATTAGATATAAACAAATATCCACTAATTGATATGCTGTTAAATAAATTGATATTGTATGTATATATTGCATAATACTATGGAGTAATAAAAAGAACAAAATTGATCCACAACTGGTGGTGTTGTTAGATAATTAACATATTCCTAATCATAAAAGAAATCAGTCATCAGAGCATGCATACAGTGTGACATCAATTATGGTGAAACAACTAATTTAAGACAAAACTATTTTTGTGCATGCATACTTAAATACATAGTATGAATGAACGTTCATCTACCTGAAATCAGTAGTTACCTACAGAAGGTCCAAAGAACTGTAGTTATAAATTTCCACTTTGTCTTATTGTATCTTCCATGCATGTATTCATGTATATTTTTGTGTTACTTAAAAGAAAAAAATATTATTTCTCACAGATAATACCAAACATCATGCCCTAAATTTTGTTCTTCCTATTCTTACAAAATGGCTCTTCAACTAACTAAGTTTAAAAATTTCTCCAAAGTAATTCTTTTTTTTTTTTTTTTTTTTTTTTGCGGTACTGGGGATTGAACTCACAACCTCACGCCTGCCAGGGCAGGCGCTTAAGCCACTGAGCCTGACTCCCAGCCCTGGTTTTTTGAGGTAGGGTCGCACTGTGTAGCTCAGGTCGGCCTTGCGCTCGCGTCGTAGCCCAGGCCGGCCTCGAACTCACAACGCTCCGCCTACCTCAGCCTCCCGAGTGCTGGGATTAAAGGCGTGCGCCACCACGCCCGGCCAAAGTAATTCTTTATCTTAGACATTTAGAATATATATTAACACATTAGGGCCTGCAATATGCTCTACAGATACACAATATTTTGAAGTTTGTGTAGTCAATATTTGCTAAGCTAATGTTTTTTCTCCTCTAAATGATAGTTACTACCTTATATGAAATGATGTATTCTAAAAAAATGAGTACCCTAAAATAAAAGTAGAAAAAACAAAGATTGAGTGATAAAAAGAAAGTTTAATTCATAAAATGTAGCTGTGATTCACTATGAAATATTTGCCTATTCTTCTTGAGACCTGAGAACAAGGAAATATGTTAATTAGACACTTCATATTTCTTTCAAAGAAAAGCAATATGTTCTGGGTAAATGAAGTTTTCCTTTACACTAAATTCAGAAATAAATGTCAAGTTTGTGAAACTATACAGGTGCCTCTGAATCACATAGTTGATAATATCTTTAACATTTGGTCTAAATACATAGTTAAATTACAATTTAGTAATATCTACACAAAAAGACAATGATTTTTAATACTTCTAATGACAAAATACCTACGAAATGAATAAACATCATGTTTTTCATACTTTATACAAGATCATGATTCACCCATTCCATTGATCTAAAAGGTGAATTTTCATCAATCAATCTGTATTATACACTATTAAGAAGATATGAAACTAATGTTTGACTTTGAGTCAGCCTTGTGCAAGTCCTGGCTTACAGAAACACATCAGAATCGTCAGGAGGTTTCAAACAGTACAGCAGAGTCACTCAATATTAGCAAATTCTGAAAACTTGTTCTGTAAAGCAAGCAGTAAGCACATCATGCATTAATTTAAAGATCAAATTTTATCTTTAATTTTTAAAAAAGAGGAAAGAATTATATTTAAGCCTCAAAAGACAATTTGAGTTGCTAAAAAAAAAGAATTAAAATGTGTTATGCACATATACCATCTCCCCATGAGGAATGCCATCAATATGCACTGTCAGTATATACTAACAAAAAATAATAACTAGCAAAAAAATCTCTTCTTCATAGCTTTATATCTTTATTTGTGAATTTCACAGAACTATCTGTTTTTATCATAATAATAGTGGTATTTATGACCACTACTTCTGTGGATTGAAAATTTCATCCACACCTTCTATCAATCCCTCTGAATGAGTTGCTATTTTTATTTAACAGCAAAGGTGTATTAGCTGAGAGAGAACAGGTAGTGTTACTAAGTCTAGAAATGACAGATGATGGCTGACTAATCCCAGAGCTTAGGCAATTATTTCAACATTTGTACTGAAATTGGTCATTTCAAATAATAATAATAATAATGATAACAATAGTAATAAAATTTCATAAGATCACTCTGCTACCATTATTACAAATAGCATCCACAAAATCAACAGGGGAATCAAAATCATTGTAGTAACACTTTTAACTCATTTTCATCATCAATGGTCAATGAGCTCATATCTGGTAAGACTTAGAAGACTAAGGGTAAAATACAGGAGTAGAGGATGTCTTTGCTATTGCATCATGACATTATCCATCTATTACTTTAGTTATTTCTGGGCTGTGATAGCTTAACTTTGTCCTGATTTTGATGAAATAAAAAGTCTTGATCCTGTCCTCCCCACCTGGAGTCTGCTTATCTTTCTCTTCTTACTTGTTCCAGTTAGTGAGATATCCAGCAAGGTCGTGCACAATTTAAGCTCTGATTTTAGATCTTGGAGGTCACAATGTCTCAAGTGTGGTATTTACTGTTTTTGTAACTGGTAATTTTCCCATAGACTCCTGGGAACTGACTCTACCCTGTCATCTGGCATTGCCCAAGGAAATGATAAACTATTTTTTCCCTAACCACTAAGACAACAGGAAAATATTTGCTGTTTTTTTCTTTTGAACATAACTAAAGAAATGTAAATGAGAATCAAAAACAATACCACCATCAACAAAACCACCTTAGGCTAGAAGACTTGCAAAGGTTTATTTATATTGCTTTTATTTTTTTTCCCAGTGAACAGTTGTTAGACAAAAAAACAAAACAACAGCAACAAAAAAACTACATGTATCTTAAGTGTTTTATTTTCAAATATCCATCTGGTTCTGTTATTTTATGTAGTGATTTTCCCCTTTGTGGCATTTACTCAGTAACAATGCATGGATAATTGCATGCATGAAGACTCCTGCAGTGCTATAATAACTGTATAAACTAAAAGATGGTTTCTCAATAGAATAAAGCAGTCTTAAGGATCACATAAGACCTCTATAATCAATGATGTACAATGTTTGAATGGGGCAAAGACGTGAGGGAGAAACTTGCCAAAAAGGAGACATATGAAAGGTCCCTTTGTTCTCCTCATGTAAAAATATTTTATACAATTAGATAGAGGTAAACAAATATTGCCTAAATTCTCTAGGCTATATTCTGATTACTAGATATTTTATGGCAGAACTATGTTGGCAAACTGTGGAAAGTCTAATCAATGTCATTATATTGAATTGCCTCTCTAAATAGTAAATATGTAACTCTATGACTAGGAGTAAATAAAACAGTATTCACATTATATTTATTTATATTTTCCCACATATTTCTCATTTTTTATCATAAGCATAGTACTTTTCTTTAAGAGGTATAACTACTGTGAAAAACAAAATAAGAAAAATCAAATTTCTCTGCATTCCATTTTGCTTTCAAACTCCTGTTCTTTTCTCAATATCCAGTTCTAGTTACCATCACCTTGAAAATGTGCCCACCAACTCTATCTTTTTGTCTGACTAAACTGTTTCCTCCTATATAGTCTTATAAATTTCTGCTTAATTAACGTTAACAAAGGTCATACTTTATCACAGCTTCTGGTTCATATACCTGCCTCCTACTCTACAAGCCCCATTAACTCATGGAATTTGTTTTATTCATGATAAATTTCTCTGTCCT
This sequence comes from Dasyprocta punctata, assembly GCA_004363535.1. NCBI lineage: Eukaryota > Metazoa > Chordata > Mammalia > Rodentia > Dasyproctidae > Dasyprocta > Dasyprocta punctata. The sequence goes on from RJWM01004139.1 coordinate 45,244, forward strand.
TTCATGTATGGCACATTTCATGCAGTGAGCATCAGAGAAAAGCTGTCATCAGAAAAGTAAATCATCATCTGAGTGAAGAAATACTGATTTTAATAATGTTATGTTTTCATCAAAGTTTATATTCCCCTATTTTGAAATCATTTGGATTTCTTTGCAATATGTAACAAATTATCCAAGGTTGGTCAAGTAACAGTGATTAAATAACTCATTGTCATGCAACTTGCACATAGAAATTTTCTATTGTTGTAGTCAATTCTCCATGTTGAGACTTCAAACTTCAAAAGAAAGTCCAGGTTTCTTAAAATGACAAAAGCATCACAAAATGCTTTGCAAAACAAGTTTTAAATATCATTTCTTTAATTATTTCTCATAATCAATTCTTCTCAAATTTCAATTAATAGATGTCAATGTTTAAAAATAGGTTTCTCTAGTAAAAGGATTACAGTGATTATGATACTTCATTTTTTATGACACTTTGTTTTGTCTCTTTTAGACCAAAAAGTCACTAATCATAGCAAGGCCACTTTAAACTAGTATCTTTCAGTTCAAAATATTGTGTAACTGGATACAACTAGTTTTCCCTTTTCTGTACAAGATGTGTTCCATGACCCCCACTGAATATATGAAACCATAGTTTGTACCAAGCACTTAACATACTATGATTTTTCTATAAGGATATATACAGATTTGATGACTTTTCTATCCTAACTATGCATTTATCATGCATGTACTATGGCTGTATCTTGTGCAATTTGAGATAAGACAGTCAAGTTAGCACAATTTTTTTCCTTCACAATTTTACAGGTAGAAAATTTGTTCTTACTGTAGTTCTTAGCAACCACAGCATACATTTTTCCTTCCTTACTAACTTGAGAACTTTCATCTTCTCATTTATAGAACAAATTTTATTGGTTCTCCCTGCATATGCAAAGTTTCAGCAACATTATTCTTGAACTTTGGGACCATTATTAAGTACAATAAAATTTACTGAAACAAAAGCATGATGCCAGAACAATTGATTTGATAATCCAGATAACTTCTATGTGACCAATGAGTGTGTGGCATGTACTAGGTGGATACCTTGTACACAGAGATGATTTTGGGTTCTGGTGGTATGGAGAATGTAGTGTAAGAGTTCATGGTGATATCCAAAATGTTGCACAATGTGCAACATTTTAATTGTTTATTTCTGAAATTTTAAAAAATATTTTCAGACCACATTTGAGCATGAGCAAATGCAACATCAGAAAGTGAAACACAGGATAAAGAAATACTGCATATTTTCTGTACAGACTTTGTAGAACTTTCTCATTAAATCTTTAATTTATGTTACTGCATGTGTGATGTGCCATTGTACATAAAAATAGATTGCCAGGAGACTCTTGGATTATGAAAATTCTCAGTCATCTTTGTATAAGTGCTGCAAAAAGTTTGAAAGTTAATGAAAGTGCTGACAATAAATACTGATTTACCACTCATAAGCAGAAACATCAAAAAATGAAATATTCTTCAAATTAGTGAAATCTTGGAATAAGTTTGAATATATTATGACTTCTTTTAGGTTTTAGGCTTCAATGAAAAATACAAAAGAATCAGTGCAAAAAAAATCAAACTTAGTAAGAACTCTTCAATTAACACAGTACATTTCCATATGAGCCTAAATGAAAAGAAAGCTTAAAAAGCATAATTTCCTAGAATTTAACAAAATATTTCTGGATAGATCAACTTAACATTATAAGAATGTCCATCTTGTAGGCATTTCGATGTAAATGTGCAGAAAATTCAATAAAAATGCCAGCAGAATTTTGGGGGCTTCTTCATAAAATCAGTTTATAATGTAAAGGAAAAGAATTGTTAGTAGTTAAGATGATTAAAAAAAACTAAAGCAAAGTTGAGGCTTGCACCTTCCCCCAATATATTGATTGATATTATAAGCATCAGTAAATAAAATAGTATCATGATGGCATAAGTAAAGGTAAGAAAATCCATATAACAAATAGATGTGAGAATGAAAGATATATAAGTGAAAATATATAGATATACATGAAAGATATATATATATATGAATCCTTCATATAATCATGAAGGATTTATATCTGGTAGGCAGAATACATTTTTATGGATCAGCAAAAAGTAGGAAAGAAATTCAATTCATTCAAGGGAAAAATGTGATGTACTTTGGACCAGATCTTATAATGTGATTAAAAATATTAATCTATTTAATACTTACAATAAACCTAAAAGATATGTCATTTGTTCTCTCCTCAGTTAAGAAGTAGAGACACAGATAATTAAGTAATTGTCCAGAGTCCCACAGTTTGTTAAGTAATAGAATGGGAATTGAGTGCAGATACTCAGTTTCAAGAATTGACGTTATTCCTCAACCAAAAAGCAAGAGGAAAACGAACAAAGGTTATAAATAAGGATGTACAAGGTAGGATATTTAAACCACCAAGGAGAAACAGGACGTTGCTCTTCCAGGTAGCAGGGCAATGATCTAACTTCAGACTGTAAGTTCTTCTAATGATCAAACCTAGGGAATACAAACTACAAAATTTGCTTAACTTTTGAAGTCAGGATGTTTCTCTCATTGGAAAAGTTATCACCCCAGCTGGAAAGAAAGATGTTCTGATTTCTATTCTTCAGTGCCTTTGATTCCACTTGGCAACAATAACATGTACAATTTAAAACAAACCAGGCAAACATGTATATGGTCTAACTTGAATCTGACAATTGTCCCTGAGCCCATAATATGGACAAAAATATAACCTTTTTGACAGTATCTATGAGACACTGAATGTTTCCAGCATAATTAAATTTTTGTCAGGGTCCTATTTATGTGTGCCATGGCTCTGTGCCTCTTAGGATGGCCTTTGGTACTTCATACCACTGTCATTGATGGGCAGAAATTGAGCAATGGGATGACTCATTTGCAGACTATTTGCTAAAATCTGTTCTACAGTGACTTACAGGTCTGCCTGTTCAGTTAGTCTTTTCTAATTGATCTGAAACAAATGAATGGGGCATACTCTGCAAAGATTTCTGCCTGGTAAGGTGCCTAGGCCCTTAGGTGTCAGGCCAGGGAAATGAATGGAGACAGTTTATCTGACAAAAAAAAGTCCTCCTAATTTCTATGCTACAATGTAAGTTTTATTTATGTGACATAAGCAGAGAATATTGTATCTTCCGTTCTGATCTTGTGTTTTTTTTTAACTTAACACATCTTTCCATTTTGGTTTACAGAGTTATTCTCTTTCCTCCCTGCTTTCTTCTTTCTGCTACAGAATAATACTTCTATCCAACTTGTAAAGACTGATAAGTCTCAGATTCAGAACTCACCCTTCCCTTTCATCCCACCAATGTTTACTAGGTGCACAGATGAAGAAAACTGGATGAACATGATATAAATTATTTGAGCTCCTCTGGCTCTCTGGATAGTACCATGTAATTTCCTGGAAATTTTGTTTCTCTTTCTCTAGAAGTGAGGGACATTGACCTAGCTATCATATTTTCTCAGCAAATTCCCTCTTGTTGCAGTTTATGCCTCATAGTAACCTTGCAAATATTTCACAAAATCTAAGATACGGAGGACTATATCAAATATCATTCCCACTTCTAGACAATTCCTAGTGATTGGTATTCGTTCTTTTCTAATGAATGTCACCACCTCTTTAGATGTTTACATTTCCACACAAATTATATCAATGTTATTATCATTTCCTGCAGGCATAAAATTATATGCTTATTTCAACATCTTGATTTTTAGGAAACTGCAACTACTTTGCCTAGCAGGACTTATTGCAAAATACCAGACTGCAATTTTTACTATCTTCTTAAGGCAGATGAAACTCATCACCATTTTAACCAGCAAAGAAGTTATACACGCCCATGGCGGGTGGTAATCAATATTAGCTGGGCACATAATGTCACCTCAGAATAAACTGTTAGTATACATTTTATGTCCCAAGGGCTTGTTGTCTTTAAAATAGGCAGGTTATATCTTCCTTTCACTAAAGTATAATAGTGTTTGTACTTTTCCAGGTCCACTTGCTCCTTCATGATGATCCAAGAACCTGGAGTGACTGGGGCAGATCATGTTATCTACACGTTTCTTACATTGTCAGCAGTATTCATAGGCTAATAAAGGATATACAGCCTTCAAGTAGTAATTTTAAAAATGACGTTAAGCCTGAGTTGGGTGTGTGTGTGTGTGTGCGTGTGTGTATGTCTGTATGTTTAGCTTAGGTTTTATAGCTAAGTGGCTTAGATGTTCCCATAAATTCACCTAATGGAAACTTCATTCATTTAGTATTCTTTATTTTTATTCTCTCTTTCTCTTCCTCTCTTCCCCCTCTCTCTTTCTCTCTCTCTCTTTCTCACACACACACACACACATTTTTCACCATTTTTAAGAGAAGTTAGATTCTCCAAAGTTATAATTAATCTCCATATCTATTGGGAAAGCTTAAATTTAACCAATTTTATAATGAACTTGATTTCCAGCAAGATGGTAAGGCATTGGCTGATTGGGTGGATGGATCATCAAGACAACTCCCACTTTGGGTAGTCTATCAATAACTTGGTTCAGTACAAGAGTCTGCAAAATTCCAAAAGACAACTGAAAAAATCAGATTGTTCCTTTCATGAGCAAAAACAACTCAAAATGAGAAGTTCAAAATCTTTTAATTCAATGAATAAATGAATAAATCTTCTAATACAATGAATCAGGTTTCCCTGTCTCCTCCTAATGTACCACTAAACAGGTAAATGAGAAGGTTAGTGAAGTTCTGGATCACACATTACAATGTTCTATACTATGCCTAGATATATTAGACCAAGGAAGTAGTAAAGACATAGAGGACCACTTATAATCAGCTGCCTACTACCTATAAATTTTCACAATAAATGTGTCTTGTAGTTATATTATATGCATATTACCTCTGCTCAAGTTTACTAATCACTGGGAAAAATGAAACAAACTAAAGCAAACATTAAAAATTAGGAAAAATCTGTATTTGGTAATGGTATGAGAAAAGACAAACACTGAGGGACTAAATTGATACTATAAATTGCTATTCTTAGTCTTATAAGATGCTTTGAATAGTCAATAGCACATTAATCATGAATGAGGGTGATTTTGGACCATTTCATAGTACAAAAATTTAAAATTTAAGTCTGTGCCCAATACTAGGTAAGGTAATAAGTACTACCTATGATATTAAATGAATAAAATAAACAAATTAAGTCTATATGTAAGGCACATATATAGAGAAAAAGAATAGAATTAGGACCACACTTGAGAAGGTCTAGTTTGATGTGCTTACAAAACTAAGTTTAATGGCTAATTAACATAGCATTAGAAGACTGTAAAAGTATCAAACCTAGGAAAAAATAAAAGTAAGAAAGAAAATAAAGTTTTTAGGAAGGTATTGTTTAATTAAATTAAGTACATATTTGAACAGGTCTTTTACAATAAGGGATACAAAATTTTCATGTGAAATGATTCGTGATTTCATTGTTATTTAGGTAAAAGCAAACAAGAAGCACACATATGCAACATATTCAGCAGAAGGGATAAAATGAAAAAAGACTGAAAAATATCACTTATTACCAAAGATGTGAGCAACTGCAATTCTCTCAAACTGTTTCTCTGACTGTGAATTTAGCAATTTTAAAGGAATGTTTATACCTAGTAAGCAGCACATACTTGTAGCCCATAATCCAGTCATTCCTGACCTATGAATTTATCTAGTATAGAAACAGACATATATTCCCTAAAGACATGTGCAAGAATGTCCTCACAACACTAACCATATAAGTCCATACTTAGAAACTACACATAATAGTTATACATTCTTTCTAGTAGAATGATATACTAGATACTATAATGCCCTGAGTATCTCCAGTGTAGGGCACAACTGCCTGAAGCCTTTCTCTTGTGGCTGGATTCGCTGTGTCACAGGTACAGCCGGCAAAGTGTGCCAGAGATTAATGTGAACTGCGAGCAGCCCTGGACCAGCGACTGTTAGGAACCTACACACAGATGCCTCAGGTGGGATAACTCTGCGGCATGAGTTCTAACTCAGTTTTCACAGTTTTCCCTAGGGACAGAGTAACAACTTGCTCAATAATACTTCATTGTCAGTTTTACCTCCTCACTTTCCTACTAAACTTTCTTTATCGATCTTATCCTTATAACTGCTATTGCTCCTAAATAAAATACTTTCATGGGAGCTGTGTTAAGTGGTGGGATTGTGGAGGGGACTGATTATTTCAAGTGTCTTTGATGCAGTGACAAATGGCACCAATAGGACGAGCTAGCCAACTACTGACTCCAGGTGCAGTGTGAAAGCCGGTAGGCCTTAGTGATAATGTAGACAGCAGTCTCATTTCCTTCAGCAAGGAATGCAGAAAAATTAACCCCAGGGCCGAATTTGAGAATATAATTTTCGAAGATTGAATTCATAATCTTGGCAAGTCTCCCATGTTAGCTTCAGAATCTTGAGAGAAAAAGACTGTACCTGAGAATAGAAGGAAACACCTAGTGTGATGTGCTGATGAATTTAGGAACTCGGTATTTCTCTGAATTTAACTAATGATTAGAAAACTCTTAAGCCTACATACTATGCTTGCTTACATGATGTAGCATTTTAAAGTTTGGTTATTTTCCCAGTATTTCATTTGACATTTGTGGCATTTTTATGAAGCAGATAAAGAAAGTATTTTATCCCTGTTTTTCTTTGACTTGATAGTTGTCATATGTTTGCATGTACAAGTTTTAAGCATATGTGGATAAATAATTACTTTTCTTAAGAATATTCAGATAAGTAAAGACATAGAGAAGAGTATATGTTTTGATAAAAGTAGTTCAAGATTTCTTGAAAAAAGAGGAAATTTAGAGGCTAAGCATTGCCCAAGACTTTAAATAATAAAATTCATAATTCCATATTTATTTCCTCTCTATCTTAAAAAATACCAAGAAAGTTTGGTCAATATGTGATTTTGTAAATTGGAAGATGTTGAGTCTAAGGTGTTTTCTCTCTTTTTAAGAAAATCCCCAACTTCATGTATTGCAGCAACAGGCTAATTCCTCTTTCCCTACCTGGTTTCCAGGTTGCTGAGCAAGATCCTATTATCATTAAATCATAAATAATAAGTCTTGTAGAAGCACTGTGACAAGGTAAGAGGATAATATGGTGATGAGTTACCAGTTCAAAGAGAATTATGGTGAAGTCACTATTTCACTAAACTAGGAATCATGAGACTGGGATATGACCTTGGGCACAGGATTTCACCTCTGCACCCTGGTAAATGTTAGCAATCATTAATACCTTTACTGACTCTATAATAGCTTGAATGGAATTCATCTACTGAAAAATCAAACCAAAATAAGGCACTACATTGCCTCAGAGAAAGTTCATTTCTATGTTGATTCTTCACCCTTTTTTCATCATGTTGAATTCTGTTTGCATCTTAAGCTAAGGACAGTGCCTAATACTTTGCTTTGTACAAAGTACAAATTCAAAAATATTTGCTCAATGAATGAAGTGTCAGCCACACAAAAAGCCATATTAGTAACTTAGTGTTTAGAAAGACACATCCATACATCTTCAACTCTCTAATCAGACACAGTCTCATCTTTTAGACTCCATTCATAGCACCTGCAAGTCCTTTAGTGCATTCTGCTTCTTTGCAAAGCAGCTTTCCCTACAGAAAGATTATTCTGCCACAGCTGCACTAATTAGTCTCCCTGCCTGAGTAGAGTGACAATAGTGATATTTTTCTGGATGAATGATAGACCTACTGGAGAGTCCACAAATCAAAATGTCAATTTTCTTTTCTTATTCAGTTCTTTTTGTGTTCTGTGTTTGTATATAATTTCTTCTACACAAATGCCTTTGGATAGAGGGAAATTTTTTTTCAAGCTTAACTAATAATAAAACAGATCTGTGACAGATTTTGACACATTTTAGGTTTACAGTTGTTGTTTACTAAGTGTAGCAGTAGCATTAATTCTTTGAAAGAATGATTTAAAAGTAACAGTGGTACCTAAAAGGAAAGCAGGCAAGTAGTATGGTAAATAGCATGCTTCTAGTAATTACGTAAAACACAAAAATAACAACTTCCACAACTCAGGTAGAAAGGACTCACTTCAAAATTTGTTCTGTTCTAATTATATCGTGATATCTTCACAGCTTTGCCACAGCTTGAAATTGTTAGGAGATTTCAAATTTCTGCACAACTTTAAAGGAAAATATCATAACTATATATGCTGAAAACCAATACTAAGGATAAGATAATTATCTTCATTTTCCTATTTTGTTTGTTAAAATATCTCCAGTCATTATTAAGTTTTAAGACATAATTTTGTTTTATTTCTAATTTTGTTTACAGTTCAGTCATTCAAAGTTTTATGTTAACATATAAAATTTAAAGTGAATAAATGTTGAAAAACATCTGAACTCACCAATATTTAAGAAAGAACATGACAAATATTGAATGCATGAATAAGGAAAAAAACTAAAATATGAATTAACAGTTATCAATAATGTGATCTCATTGCAGGTAAAGTGAGTAATCTATGTCTGAAGGTAGAGCTACTTTAAGACACAATGATAGGTACTTCCTGTGGCTTCACAGAACATTTGCTGTTACCTTCTTTGCAAAATACATTGAGTGACTAATGAAAGTTCCTAGATTGATTTGTGACAAAGGCCACTTTTGCCCATACTTTCTTTACTGGAAGTTTATTCCTTCTCTCCATATAAGATGCGTGGGATTCCCACAATGCATGTAGCATTGTGGTAAATGCTGCTAAAGTGGCAGTGAAGAGGCGAATGCTGCATTCAGTGAACCTGTGGTGTAATGAAAGCAATAATACAGGAATGTAATTCACTATGAGAGAGAAGAAAACTTTAAAAAGAGATTAAGCTGTGCTTTTGGAAACTCTGAAGAGGGAAATGTGTCTCTAAGATATACAAATTCTTAAATAGGAAAATAGTTTTGAACTGGGTCTCAACTGACAGGAGATATGTTGTACAAGTATGGTTATGAGAAGGTAAAGAAGGAAAGTACAGAAGCAGGTAGGTACAAGAAGGTGAAGAAAGTAGGTATTTGCTACAAAAGCAAGTTTGTAGCTGTGTAAAAGGAACATTATATGAGTGAATTTTACTGAAGAAAAACTGAAAGAGGCCAGATGGCAAACATAAATGAGAATGCAATTGAGGATGACTAAAACTACACCTGCTTTGCCTAGAAATGTGAGTAGGTTGTAAAAATAGTTGTGTAAAATGTCACACAAATGTATGTTTTTGTTATCAGTATTCGAAGCATAGAAAATATATGTAATGTGGTAGTTTTAATAACTTTAACCTATCAGGATACATGGTTATTAGTGAAAAGCACATTATATGTGAATGTATGTTGATGAAGATGAAATATGAGAGTGTGCAGGTTCCCTGAATGAGTCACAGACAGTAAACTTTTAAATGCATTTATTTTCTTTCGAATACAGAAAAATAACATGAAGGAAATAAAAATCTAAATAACTTACATAATCCTTTTTTATTTCATGCAAAATAGCTATTTTCATGTGTATTTCTGATAAGCATCATGACTTATTTATTTCAACAGTAAAGTTATCTTTTTTTTCTTTTCTTTCTTCTTTTTTTGACACAGGGTCTCACCATGTATTTCAGAGCAGCCTTGATCTCACTGTATAGCCCAGGATGGCCTCAAACTCACAGCAATCCTCCTGACTTAGCTGCCCAAGTGCTAGGATTACAGGCATCTGCCACTATGCCCAGTGAGCTTTCAATAATTGATAAACAACAAAGAAATTTCTTTAATATGCAGTCACTTCTATTTCACATATGATGAATTAAACATTAAAATAATGTAAGATATTTGTATATCTAATTTTAAAATAGCAAATATACATTACTATTCTAAACTATAGAGAGTATCCACAAAAATTCTATACCATAGTTAGTTATCATCAATCTGTTATTCTGTGCTGTGTGTTACTGATTTTTTGTTTAAACAACTAGCACTGAAAAATGCATGCCTTACAGTGCAAAATGATAAATATTAATTTAATATATAATTTACTAATGAAAACTTCATTTCTATTATTTGGGGAATGACTATATGGAAATTTAATATTTCCTAAAATGTCACTGAAAATTCAGCAACTTTCATTGGATCAATTTCTATAGAAAGCAAGTCTAGGTAAAGTTCAGACAGTGCAAAGTCATGACTTGTAATTGGAGACAATATGCTATTTGTTGTTATAATATGTAGCATTGTCCTAATGTTGGGAATTTTATTCAGGCATTCTGTACAAGATCATTGTCAACCTGGTTCCTACATGTAGACGAGAATATCTTGGCTGCTTGTGATTTTATGGCTCTAACTGTAGATTACTCTGTATTTTATAAAGTGAAAGTTTATTTTACTTGCAACTTGCATATAAATATTTGACACAAATGAAAAGAAAGTATCCTGTTGAATTAGGTAAATAGCATTTACTGAGGAAAAGGAATCTTGATTTTGACATATATATCAGTTCGGTAAAACACAGTGGCAAAACACACTGAAAGATCCCTTTCTGTCCCTTATAGTCCTACTTATTGCATTAGATTGGAACCAGTCAATCCTAACTTCTAACTGTGTGATCTTAGATATGTTTCTTAATTTTTCTATGCCTCAAGTTCATCACATAAAATTTCAGCACTAGATTTGTATAATTGAATGAAGTACTACATGTAAACTGTTCAAGCACAGGGGTTGATAAGAATTGAGTGTCCAATATTTGCTTGCAGAGTTGTAAAGAGTTATCACTGTTACTATCATTATTATCACAACAGGAATTTGTATTTTATGCACATTCAGAAATATCTCAATTGACAATACTTCTACTTGAAAACAATTCAGTTTGCAAACAAAAGCATTCATCAAATTTTTCTTCCATTTGCAAACATCACATCAGGTGATAAACATGACTATAGCCATCTTCCCTACACAAACACAAATGCAGCCAATTCCCCAAAATCATAAAAGAATTTAAATTCATAACTGTATCTTAGTTACTTTTCTTGTTGCTAAGACAAAATACCAAAAATTTAACATTAAAGGAGGAAAGATTTATTTCAGATTACAATTTGTAGAGATTTCAGTCCATAGCTCACTGACTCCAAGACAGGGTAGCATGGAGGAGGAGAATCAGTTCATGATGGGCAAAAGGCAGTGAAACAGCAAAGCATCAAGAGATTCCAACAGCCCTCTTTCTGTCCCTTATATTCCTACTTATCCTTGGTAGGGGTAGCACTTACACCCAGAATGGGACAAACCTTAATCCAAGCATCATATCCTTAATTGCAGGATCACACAGCCTAGACTCAGTCACTTCTTACAAGCCCCATCCATGATCACATGAGGCTTTGGGGGAGCACCTATATACAAGCCATAACATTCTTCCTCTGTCCTCCAAACCCATTCATGGGCATTCCCTTATGCAAATGGCATTTAGTACATCTCTAAGAGTTGCCAAAATTCTGATGTTTTTAGCATTACTCAAAGTCTAAGTCCAAATTCTCCTCTGAGATTTAAAATAAACTCTTAGCTGTGAGAAACAAAAAGACAGTTAAAAATTTCCAAACTACACTGGTATAAGATAAGCATTCCAATTGCAACCCATACAGATAGGAGGATAGAAAGGAATGGTAGCAAAACAAGTGCAAAATCCATCAGGTCAAATATCAAGGTCCTGCAGTTCTATGTTTGTTACCTGGTGTAATCTGTGGCAAACTGTGAGCTCCAAAAGGCTTGAATGGTTCTGCCCATCTGGCACCATATTTGGTTGCAGTTCTAAAGGGTTTTCTCTTAGTATGACTTTACTCGCTCCTTGTAGCTTTCCTCAGATGATCCACCTTCTTGGCTTCTCCAACCTGCTGTGATCACCACACCTTTAATTTTACACTCACTACTTCACACATTGCCATCTCACAAGCACAGTTTCTGGCCTCCTAACCCTGCTTCTGGCGTCTGGGTGGAAGCATTCATGACCCCACAACTCTTACATTCTGTGTGCACCTAAAATCATCACAGTATGGATGCTACCAGGGTCTGCTGCCAAATGGAACAGTAACCAGGCTTTCTTCTCTCTTGGCTGTAGGGATGGAGTGCTTGGATTGTTGAGCACTAGTAACCCAATCCCAAGGAAAAACTTCTTTAATCTGCTGTCATTCTGGAAGATGGTGCTTTAGGGCTTTCTTTACAAAGCAAAGTCCTTCACATTTGAGGCTCCAAAGGGTAGTGTCCTGCTGGATTTTGTGATGATTTCAGGCCTTTCTTTTATATTGTCCTCTTCTGAAATACTTGAATTTTTCTTGCTAGTCTTTTTAGCAACCAATTTTTCCTCTGTTCTATCTTTGCAACTCACAACTTTACTGGAGCATTTTTTTCTGACTAAACTCAAAATATTTTAAGTCATTCTAGTAAGATCTTTGCTCTTGATCCTCAACATAGATCTGGGTAAAAGTCCCAAGCAGTATCCATCCATGCCACCACCTCAACATTGGACCATCCTGAAATTTCTTCTGGAAGGTTAATTGTCTGCCACCCTTAATCTCAGTTTCCTGCAAAGTCTCTGGGCAACTACCAAAATGCAGACAAATTTTCTGCTAAAGCATAGCACACATCATCCAGAGTCCAACACCCAATGCAGTCTTTGTTCCTAACTGAAACCTCCTGAGACAGCCTCATTTCTGTCACCATTCTGGCCTTCTGAACTCTTGCCAGAATCTCCCATCAAGAACAGTTAAAAGCATTCCAGGGATGCTGTTTCAGTCTGTATCACCAATACTTTCCAAACTCTTCCTACAAACCAGTTTCATAAGCTCTGAACCACAAAGTCAGGTACAGTCAGAGCAATGGTGCAAGTCCTGATACCAAAATCAGTTGTAGTTACTTTTCTCCCTGGTAAGACAAACTACCCAACACCCACAGTCAAAGGAGGAAAGGTTTATTTTAGGTCATTGTAGAGGCTTCAGTCAATAATCAACTGGCTTCTAGCCATGGGCAGCATGGCAGTAGGGCATCACAGAGAAGAAACAATTCATGGCAGGCAGAAGATAGCAAATCAGTGAAGCAACAAGAAGTAGGGTATGGCAACAGCCCTCTTTCAGTCCATTTCATTCTGTCTAGTAATATACCTGCTGCTACCTTAAGGGTAGGTAGTACTCACACTTAGGATGGGGCACCATTAATTCCCAGAATCACATCATTAATCCCAATGCCAGCATCACATACCCCAGTAACAACAATCTCTGCAAAGTTCCACTGATGGCTGCATGAGGTTTTGGTGGAACATCTAGGCACAAGCCGTAACATGAGGTACCTCTGTACATATAGTTTTGTATAAGTATAAAAATAGCTTATACTTCATAAGAATTGTATGTGAGTTTCAGTAGCTGAAATCATGAATGCTACAATAATTTTAAATATTCTATTTTTGAAATACTAAAGGACAATTTGAGATACTCTGCACAAAAGTAGAAACTGACGACTATAAAGCGTAAGTTTTTTTTCCTATTTTACCAACCATATCATTAGAAAGAACAAGAAAACCTTATCTTCAATGCATTAAAGGAAAGGTCATTGAACATCTTTTCATTTTCTGCTATGTATTTTCCTTTAAGTACAAGTGTCAGTTTCAGACAAGAATTTACCTCTTGTACTTATATATTTTTTCCGCTTTCAAGATACTTAGGAATCAAAAATTACTGTTTATGCTTAGCTATAGCTAAAGAAAATCCTCCCTTCAACCTTCTTACCCTTCTAAATTTCTTTATATCCTGTGGATATATTTTTGGTACGTGATTTTTCAGTTATACTTGTTCATTTGGAAAAGGGTTGATATCAATTCCTGACCCTGTGAAATAGGGTGAGATAAAAAGCTATAAACCTTGATATGAGATGCAGTAAAGCCAACAGAGAGAAGTCAAGGAAATCCAATCTTGACCATTTGCAAATTTATCAGCTTGCAAACAACTAAACACATTATAAATTATTTACATGCTTAGATTTTCACAATAATCCTTCAGAAAAAGTGTTGTGAGTTAAATAGTATCTCTTTCAATCCTAGGCAAAATTTCAGAACACAATATACAGATAAAACACACTTCTTACAATAAACATAGGACTACTTGAGAAATTCAAAATGTTTTATGAAATAATAAGTATTTAAATGATGAGATAGATATTTATAGGCAGGTGAAATTTATCTGTATGTACTAATTTCTCATTGAGTTAAGTAACTATACTATTAAACTGAAGAACAAGGTAAAAGTCATATGTTCAGATATACCTTGTTTGCACTATCTTACTTAGAAACTTCTGAATTTAAGATAAAATGATATTCCAAAAATAACAATATATTTTTGTGAGATGGTCAAAATATTGCATAATCAAAGTTCTAGAACTGTAATTGAAGGGTTTTGAAAATTATACTTATTTTTACTTGGAAACATCAAATACCAAATTCTAAATTTCTAAGTGGTGCTAGATTGATTATTATTCTTGTATACTTAATTCTGATAATAACATTTGTAAACATAAAAGCATTCACAAATATGTATTCATCTCTATAACATGATAAAAGAAACAAAATTATAAATTCATAATAATTAATAATCATGTATTTTGGGTGGATGTTTATGTGAAAATTATCATCACAGTTTTTTTTCATTTAGAATAGTTTTCTTGTAATAGAAAAATTAAGATGGTAACTGACAGAAGGAAATATTATCATTTTAAAATACGTTACACATTTCTGGTGCTAGAACAGAATAAAATCTTAAGTCCCAATGAGAAAAGAAAAGAAATGGATTATATACATCAATCAATCTATCAGTCAGTCAAAACCTCCTTGTTTGTTTCACCCAGTACCACCACTGACCTGGGAAATCAGAGATCTACCTCCTGTTTTGATGAAGAAGAATAGAATGGGATAACAACTCCCTCCTTGTCTTACCTGCAGTCATGAGGGAGAGGGTTTTTCTTGGTCTTTGGCTGCACTAGGTTGTTCATGTTCTATTAGGTCTCTTTAGGGAACAAGTTTTGCTTAAAGTTTTTTGGTTTTGTCTTTGTTGACGGTTTTGTGTTGGAATCTTCTGTATATTCCTGTTAAAAATACACAGGAAGTCATAAAGAAATCCAAGTATTACAATTTGCATATCAAATATTCCCTAAAACTTTCATTGTGTTAAAGGCCTGGTCCTCAATTCAGCAATGTTCAGAGGTGGAGCTTTGGGAAGTGGTTGGATCATCCTCATTGGTGGAGTAATTCACTGAGAGTTCTTAGTTGAATAGACTTGTAGTGGGGCTTGGAGTGCATCAAGGGGTATGAAATTAGAAATACAATCTTATCCCTGGCCTTTTCTGTCTCTGGCTATTATATTCTTTCTTTCTACCTACCATGACTTAAGCAGCTTTCCTTGGTTATGTTTTTTCACTACATGTTTCTGCTTCACTGGAGGTCCACAAGCAAAGAAGACAGTTGACCAGGGACTGGAACCTTTGAAACCATAAGCCAAAATAAACTTTCCTCTTTTAAGTAGTTAATCTTAGGTCTTTGGTCAGAGCTATGGAAAGTGCCAAGGTCTCCAGTTCACTCACATTCTTGTTTCCACTTTTTAGACTCTCTCTATACTTGTTTTTCATGTTGTATTCAAGGTTTTTGCTGTTGTCTGTTTGCTTGTTTTTCTTGTAGCAGGGCTAAACTTGGAAGAGGGGTTTACTACCACTTTGCCTGAAAGTGAAGATTTACATAAATTCTATTTGTTATGCTCATTATATGTCTTCTGACTATGTGGTTGAGTATTAAATAATAGGTAAGGAACTACTTATTGCTGAAGATTCATATTCTCTTTTTCCTGTAGGTATTTATTTTCAAGATTATACTATTTTAATTAAGGAACTTGACCCTAATACCATGTGAATTGAGAGTGGCTGAATCTGGATTTTAAACTAGACCTGTGAGATTCTGAACTTTTTTGTTTTCCATCCTGTACTTCATTCTGTTTCTTAGTGGAGTTATTATTTTATATTTAATTAATTAATTAATTTTTTTGCTAGATCATGAGTTCTTTATAGAAGAACCAGTTTTAAACATCTCTTTCTGCCTAGTTCTTAACACTTACTCAGGATTTACCAGAGTTTAATAGTTTTTTTAATAGGCATTAAATTTGTCAAACTTAAAAATAAAAAAATAAGAAAACAAATGTTCTTAAAAACATTGAAGAGTTTACCAGAAAATAAAAATATGCAGGTACTAATTTTTAATATAAAGACTATTTTTCATACGAGTTTACACACTGTATAAAGAGAAGGGAAAATATTTTAAATAAATTTAAAATAAGGAAACAAACTGAGATTATGACATGAATAGAATTATTAAATCATCTCCTTTCAGTTTTATCTTCAGGGAATCATCAATTAAGCATGCTAGATAAAGAGTTTGTGACCAGGAGTATTTGCTGGATTGAAACCAAGAACAAAAAGTAAGTTCATAATTTATGACAAATGCTGATCTTGTGCTTTTTAACTTAAGGGGAAAGAAAAAAATCTAAAATATGTCCAGATTGCCAAAAGTCTTGTTTTTCACATAAGCAAATATAACTAGAGACAAAGAAATGTTTTATATTCCAGGATAGTAATTTGCCCTTTTGTTCAATGAGGAAAATAAGTTTACTTTAACCTCTTCAGCTCTACATTTACAATAAAGCAACAAGTGTAAACTTAATTTCTTTGACTTTTTCCCAGTCTTGCAGAAAAAATATGAAAACATTCTTCAATTGCAGTTTTACCTAAAATATTTTAATGAAAGAGAATAAAAGGATAATATAAACATTATCGCTGAAACTAATTGCACATAGTTGAGATATCTAGGTAATGATTTTTATCTATAAAAAGCACTTATGATTAGCAGAGGAAGAATATTATATAAAAGTGATAACTAAAGCTTAATAGTATTCCTTTACTTTCAAAATATGTAATTTGATAAAAATGAAGTTGCTCTGAAATTAGTTTCATAAAATTTACATATCTTTATTAAACAAATATTGGAATATTTATTTTCATCTTTGTAATGTATATATATTTATCTATTATGAATTTATGTATTTGAATATTAAAACATTTTTACTAGTACAGAGAAGGCAGGAATCCTAGCTAGATAAAATATAAGGTGTTCAGGTTAGTGTGGAAATTGGAAGCCTCTGTTTTCCCCACTAGTTGATATCATTGTTTCATGTGGGGCCTGAAACTTCAAGGAAGAGAGTTGATCACTTTACCTGCATGACAGTACTGTTTCTTGCAAAAAGAAGATGCACTGAAATCCAGGGAAAGGTGAAAATCAAAGGAAGACAAGTGATTCGAAAGAAACAGGCTCATCCAAGTATGAGATCTTTCACAATAAAGACAAGAAGGAAATAAAGAGCCAAGAAAAAGACTTGATACCCATGGTCTGGATGTTGGACTAGAATGAAGTTTCAGGAACACAGCTGTAGATACTTTAACCCAATGAAACATAGCTTTGTTATCCAGGAGTTTGCTTGTCAGTTAGAGTCACATTTAACTCAGTTTACTAAATTTCACTGTCATTTATTTTACCTTTTCCTTTATCCATTTTTAAAAAAGAGTTTATATTATACAGAATAATGGGTCTCGTTTTGACATTTTTAACTTGCTGAACCAGTTTGAATATTTTTCTACTGTTTGTGTAAGGAATGACTATTAACATAAGTGTGGTGAATTAAAAACTGGTGGTCAGTTTAACAGCAGCTGAACTTAATCAGTTGGGTGTTCAGTGGTGAGTCCACCTGAGGATTGTTGCCAACATAAAGGAAGAACTGGAGAAGAAGAAGTAATGTTATTTTTTGGTGCTGTTGGTTCTCCTGTTGTTGTGAGTTCTCCTGGAGGAGCTTGTTGAGCTTCTTCCCTGATATGAACTTGGCTGTTTTCATCATCAGAGGAGCTTGGGACCTTGCTGTTGTTGAGAATGGCTGCAGTTCCCTTTAGGGGAGCTCTGGTCCTTACTTTGAACATTGCTTCCTGGATCTGGAGGCGAAGATGGTGTACTCTTCAATCTCCAGGAGAAGCTTGTCATGCTGCCTTCCTGATGTGAACTTGGCTGTTTTCATTGTCAGAGGAGATTGGGACCTCATTGTCACTGAGGACGACTGTGGTAATTTTGAGGGGAGCTCTATTTACCTTGAGCATTGTTTCCTGGCTCTACTGCAGAACCCTCAGCCTACTGGCACTTATCTCTCATCCCCTGCCACAGATCCTTTGTCCCACTGGCATAGACTTTCTAGCTTTCACCTCTGACTTTGGAGCTTTCCCAGCGCAGATCAGTGAAACAGACTTGCATGAGTCATTGTCATGGCTCTAGGCCTCCAGCTGGACTCATGGGAGGTATTGTCATGAGCTCTAGGTCTTCAACTGAAATCATGAAAGGTATTGCCATGAGACCCAGGCCCTCAGCTGGATTGTTTAGGTTTAGTGTGTGAACAGATTTTCTGACTTTCTTTGTACTTGACTCCTTGGTTGATCATTTTAAATAATACTGTAAATTATGTGTGCTATATTGTCTTGTTCTCCTTGCAAACCCAGACTACAACAATAAGTGTGTTCTATTTCACTATGTATTGACAATACACAATAATTATATTCCTGTTGGGAAATTGGTACATGAACATATCTCATCTTAATCATTTTTACTTCTCTCTCTTGTCCTTTTCCTCCTATCTCCTCCCACCTCAGATCCCCTTCTCATATTCACAAAGTTTACATGTAGATGCATATAAAATACTTTGATCATTTCTGACCCTCATCATACCTTTGTGTTTCCTATCTCTTGCTCTTTATTTCCTTCTGCATCTTTATGGTCTTTCTCTACTTTCATTTTTATCTCTTTTTAAAAAATTTTTTTCTAGATTCCATTTATGAACAGAAACACAAGATACTTGCTTTTCTGTGTCTGGGTTATTCTGTTTGGCATGGTGTTCTCTGGATCCCTTCCTTTTTTTCTACAAAGGACATAATTTCTACCTCTTTTTGGGTGAATAATACTCCATTGTAACTCCATACCACATTTTTGTTTCTCCTTTTTCTTTTTAAGGAAAGACTTGAGAAGCATATAGTGGTAGAAATAGCTGTAAACAGTGTGCATAGTAAGTTTGTGTTCACAGTATATTAATTTATTCATTTTCTCAGAACAAAGAGAAACTTAGAAGTATTGACATTTTAAAAACAATTATTAGGTACTAAATATTATAAATTTTTTGTAAATATGAAGGTGGTTGTTTTTCTTTAACCTGAGTTTTCTCAAGTTTGACTTCTATTAAATGAATTATAGAATGTCAGTTTCTGACACTAGGGAGACAATAGTATGCTTACAAATGTGAGTTTGATTCATTTCATTTATGAATGTGGTCCCCAGCTTCATCTATTTACCTATAAAAGCTTTGAGTTTATCCTTCTTTATAGCAGAGTGCAGAAGAGTACTCCATTATATAAAAATACCACAACTTTTTTATCCGTTCCTCAGTTGATGGGCATTTGGGGTGTTACCAAGATCTAGCTACTACAAATTGTGCTGCTATAAACATAGGTACACATATATTGCTGTGGTATGATGTTTTCAGTTATTCTTGGAAAATGCCCAGAATTAGAATAGCAGGGTAAAATGGGACCTCTAATTCTAGTATTATGAAGAGTCTCCACACTGATTTCCACAATGGTTGTACCAGTCTACACTCTCATCAACAGTGGAGATGAATTCATTTTTCCCCACAGCCCCACCAGTACTTGTTAATGGTTGATTTTTTTATGATAGCTGTACTTTCTAGGGTGAGATGGAATCTCAGTATTGTTTTAATTAGTATTTCACAAATGACCAATGATGCTGAACATTTTCTCATACATTTATTTGCCATTTTTACTTCTTCATCTGTATTTTTCTCAGATGCCCATTTTTCTATTGGGTCTTTGAATTTTGGGGCCCTGATTATTTTCAATTCTTTATACGTTCTAGGTAGAAGTCCTTTGTCTGAGGACTAAAATTTCTTCCCACTAAGAGTTTTTCTACTCTGGGTTTTCTTTTCTCTCTGTTGGTGATTTCTTTTGATGTGAAAAATTTTTTTAATAATTAGATCCCAGTTATTGATTCTTTGAAGTATTCCCCATTCAGTTTTGTTTTTATTCATGAACTCTACCTAGCACTGTGTCTTCAAGATTTTTACCTACTTTCTCTTCCAGTAGATTCAATGTTTCTGTTTTAATATTCAGATCCTTGATCCATTTTGACTTTAGTTTAGTGCATGATGATAGGCATGGGTGTAGTTTTATTCTTCAGCATGTGGAAAGCTAGTTCTTCCAGCACAATGTACTAAAAAGGTTATTTTCTTCCAGTGAATATGTTTGGCCACTTAGACAAAGGTAAGGTGACTGTGTTTGTAGTTGTGTCTGTATCTTCTAATCTGTTCCACTGATCTTCAGGCCTCTTTTTTGCCAGTAACATACTGAATTTATCACAGTAGCTTTTTACTATAATTAAAGTCAGGGATACTGATGCCTCCTGCCTTACATTTGTTTCCCAGGATTGCCTTTACTGTTCTAGGTCTCTTCCACTTCTAAATGAGTTTTAAGAATATTTTCTCTACATCTGTGAAGTATTCTGGTATTACATTAAATTCATATGACAATTTTTGGGAGTATGAGTATGGCCATTTTCACAAACTTGATTCTTCCTATCCTTGAGCAAGGGGTATCTTTCCATTTTCTTATATATCCTCTTTAATTACTTTTTTTAGAGTACTGAAATTTTCTTTCTTTTTTATTTTAAAGATAATAAAATCCAACAAAACAAAACAGAACAAAGCCAATCTAAACAAAGCAGCAAAACTGGTACAGAACTTCAAAGCTGGATACTAGGAAAACAACAATAGCTACCATAGTATATCTTGTTATCTTCACAATAGTTGTCCATTCCAAAAGGAATAGCAAACCCAAACCAAAAACAAAACAGAACAAAACCAATCAAAACAGAATATTGAATAAAGCAGAGCAATTAATCAGAGCAAAGCAAAACAGTGAAAACAATATTGGGTTTCAAAGACAAGATAGAAGGAAATTCCCTGTATTTGCTATATTGCATACTGTCATCCTCTCAATAGATGCTCAGTGTAATTTTCAATGCAGAGATCTTTTGTTTTCTTTGTTAGATTGACTCTAAAGTATTTCATTGTTTTGGAAGCTATTGTGAAGGGTGTGGTTTCCCTAATTTATGTCCCAGTGAGTTTCTGGTTTGTGTAAAGGGATGCTTTGATTTTTTTTTTTTTTTTTTTTTTTGGTACTGGGAATTGAACTCAAGACCTTGCACTTTCCAGGCAGGTGCTGTGCCACTGAGCTATATCCTCAGCCTTGTTATTGATTTTTGAGTGTTGATTTTGTATGCAGCTATGCTACTGAATTTGTTTATTAATTATAGAAGTCTTTTGGTGGAGTTTTTGGGGTCTTCTATGTCAAGAATCATGTCATCTGTGAATAATGTTAATTTACCTTCTTCCTTTCCTATCCTTATTCCTTTTATTTCTCTCTCATCTAATTTCTCTGTGTAATGTTTCTAGAACTATACTGAATAGGAGTGATGAGAGTGGATATCCTTGTCTTGTTCCTGATTTTGGATTGAAAATTTTCAGTTTTTGTCCATTTAATATGGTGTTGACTCTAAGTTTGTCACAGACGGCTTTTATCAGATTTAGGTAAAGACCATCTATTCTGATTTTCTGTAGGTTTTATGATCAATGAGTGTTGGATTTATCAAAAACTTTTTCTGCATCTATTGAGATGATCATGTGATTTTTATGTTTGGCTCTGTTGATATGGTATGCTATGTTTGTTGAATTGCATATGTTTAACCATCCCTGCATTCCTGGAACGAATCTCAATTGGTCATGGCATGTAATCTTCTTGATGACTTTCTGTATGTACTCTGTTTGCTAGTATTTTATTGAGGCTTTTTGTTGTTGTACTTGGAATTGTGGTCATTTTTGTCTCTGTCTAGAATCTTTCAGTACTCTTTGGAGTTTTGGTTTTGTGGTCATGAATTTCTTCAGTTGTTCTTTGTCATGGAAGTATCTTATTTCTCCATTAATTTTGAAAGAAAGTTTTGCAATGTACATCAATCTGGGTTGGATGTTGATTTGAAATACTTCACTCCATGCTCAGGATTTGAAATACTTCACTCCATGCTCTTCTAGATTTGAGAGTTTGTGTTAACAAGTCTGCCATGATTCTGATGGGCTTTCCTTTATAGGCGGTCTGTTTCTTTTCTCTCATAGCTTTTAATATTCTGTCCTTGTGCTGAATTTCTGAGATTTTGATTATTATATGTCATAGTATAGATTTATTTTGGTTATGACTATTGGAAATTTTAAGTGTCTCACTTATCTGTACATCAGATTCTTTTTCCATGATTGAGAAATTTTCTGCTATTACTTCTGCAAAGTTTTTTTAATGTTGTTATGTTGACTACCACTTTTTCATTGACACCAATTATTTGTTTTTCTTTGCATCATATTGAAGCTATTAAATTGCTATTTCCTGATCTTTTATTATTTTCAGGAGATCTTTATTTCATGATTGCTAGTCATGATCCTGTCTTCAAAGTTTGAAAGTTTGTCTTCAGTTTTGTTCAAATGGTTTTGCCAGCTTTCAAATTTTATTTTTCTGTGTGTCTGTTTGAATCGATCTCATGTATTATATTTCTATTTCTTTCCTATGTTGATCATCCACTGTTTTCATCATCTTCCTATCATCATCTATTTTTTTATGTCTCTACTCTTGATTTGCTGAGCCATTTCTTTATAAATTTTGTTTTTACCTGAGAGATTATTTCTGATCTAATTTCATCTATTGTCTCATGGACTTTCTTTCTGTTCTTTGGTTACTATCATTTCAGAAATTTCAGGTGTGTCTTCCAATTTATTCCATGTCAGTATCTCCCGGACTGTCTCTGGATGGACATGATGCCTGAGATTGCATTTTGTTTTTGCATCTTGTCATTTTCTATTTCAAAAAAATTGTTGTTTTGTTTTTTGTGATGATCCTTTTGGGCTTTTGTAGTAGTTACATCACTAGTATCAAGTACTCTGTAGGGATGTCTTCTGTGTATAAAAGATTCTTGTTTTGTGTCTATTATGTGATTCTACCTTGTCATTTAATTAAGAGTGGGATGTTGGTGTCTGTTTGACTCAATCCCTGGTCTTCTGATGTAGGGCTACAGTGAAGTCATTACCTCAGAGCTTCCCAGAATTGTTACAGAAGGGAGAACATCTGATTACAACAGATATGACATCCTGGCTAGAGCAGTAAAATTAAGAAAAACAATACCATCAAGCACAATTTAGAAACTGTCAAACTGTGGTAACTGATGATTTTGTATTTTAGACAATGGGAGTGGAGTCTATAGTTACATAACAGAACCAATCATAAATAAGGAGTTGTATACAAAGTGCTTCCCCTTGATAGAGTGGTTTCACCCTGTGGTAGGAAAATTTGGGGAGGACAGTGTATAAAACAAAGATAATTGGCAAGGAAGAAAAAGCAATGTTGGCAAACGAAGGATGATCATGCAAGGCATGGGAGACTACAGAAGGGTGTAGAGAAGAATGAGGGTGTATTTGAGGGATTATCTGAACTTGGTCTCTGGGTTTGGTGGATAGCATTAGTTTTCTGTGGCTGGCGTTCTCCCCAGTTCTTCAAAAAAGAGAGAGAAAGTGCAAGCAAAAGAAAGAAAAAAAGAAAGAAGAAAGAAAGAAAGAAGAAAAAGAGAAAAGGAAAATGAAGTTAAAAAAAGAGAAAAAAATTGAGAGGGAAGGGCCAGTTCCTGAGTCCTGGATTCTTTCCATGCTTGGTTACTGGTCTCATGGAGGCCTCAGTCTCCTATTGGCTTATATTGTCATTGTTACTTTGAACTTTTCACACCATTAGTCTCACTGCCCATTCTGTGCACCTTAGTTTGGACCCTATTGGCCTCTGGTCTCTGAGCTTTCCCAAGTAGTTCACCTCATTATTGATAGAAGTGAGGGGAGGGGCCACTCTCCTCTAGAGCAACTCACTTGCATTCCTATGGTGGCCGAGAGGTGATGGGAGGAGGCCCTCCCCTCTGGCACCCTTCCAAAATCACATTTATACCAAACTAAAAAGCTTTCTATTGTTGTTAGTTATTTAGAATAATTAATACTAATATGGAATTTGAAAGTACATGAAGTGACAGAACAGTTTTGTTTCCATAAAGTCATGTGCTATAGCACGATCATATCGTATGCTACGAGCAGAACCCAGTTGCAAGTGTTTGGAATTTATCTCTTTTGAATACATGAAGTACATCTGGCCCTGCAACTGTTCTCCCAAATTAAGAGCTAGCAACTGTTCACCTTAAAGAAATAACTTGCAAAAATATTTTTACTTAACATTGCCTGTATAGGAGATGTGTTTCAACTGATTAGGGTGAGCTAAAAATGAAATTGAAAAATATTGAAAAGTAAAATCATGTTGTCTCTAAGATCTTTGAATCAATAAAATTCCATCTTTCTATGACAATCCACCTGGACTGTGTAATCCAGGTTTCTGACATTGTAGTTATCCTTGTCATTATTCATGTCCTATCAAAATATTAAATCTCAGATAATCCCATATATAACTACATTTCCAAAAAAGAGATAGAGTGTATCTTTTCATTCCTTTGTTCACTGAGATCATTTCAGAATGTACAATTGTTTGGCAATGCAAGTGATAAAAACCAGACATGTTGAGAGATCTATTGGTATGGATAAATCTTATCTTGTTTTCCTTCCTAAACTTGGCAGACACTTTTGACATCTCTCAAGTTAATCTATCAAGGTTAAAGAACAAATTGTGGCATATTCAAGCACTAAATTTTAATTGACTATAAATATTTAGCATCAGTTCCCATGCTTTTTGTAGTAAAGCACCATATGCAGAGATATTGGCGTTGTTTTATTTCACATGACAATGAAAATAATTGTTTCTCTGTCCCAAATTAGAAATCAGATAACACAGTTTTATTTTTATTTTTAATAATAGATTTAATGTTTTAAAAGATAAGTAAATTCACAATGAATTAATAATAGAATTAAGTGAGCCAAAAATATATAGCTAATCATAATGAAGGGATTTGCTATGGAGGAATGGTTTACTTGTTATATGGGTTACAAAGAATGTTACTTTCCAAACCAGAAAAAGTACAGAAACAAGCACATAAACTATATAGTAACAATCAGCAAATTAATTCTTTCTTTCTTGGTATACATTTGAGGACTTGTTGGACATGGTGGCTCATGCCACCTCTAGCCTCAGTACTGGTGAGGTTGAGGCTGAGTGTTGGAAGACAGCCCGAACTAGAATCTGAGATTCTGTCTCAAAAAAGAAAAAAAATAAAGCAAATGACTTTACAAAGTGCCTTTCTTAGGAAGATTTCAGCTTTCCTGGGACATGGCAATTTGAGTAAATCAGAACAAACTCCACAGGAAATTTTTGGCCATTTACAACAAGTGTAAGTAGAAATAGTAGAACTATTTTATATGTACATCAAGACCTCATAGAAGCACTTATGGTAAAATCCAACCTAAAGTGGTCCTTCATTTACAGTATCTCTAATTTAAGTATGACTTCTGTGATGTTTTACAGTATCTCTTATTTAAGTATAATTTCAGCATGTAGGAGATATAATATTTTTAGTTAAGTTTGTTTGTAGCATTGCAGTAAATATGCATGTTATATTTCAAAAGTTCTAAGGCATGCTTAGAAAATGTACATTCCTCAATTATACCCTGTGTGGTTGAATGAAAGTTTGAGTAAACAGGTAAACCACAAATACTGTTTTGAGATTTAGAATCTGATTTAGAAAAACAAAAACATTTTCTCTTTTCCGATAGCTTAAAATAATAAAACTTGAATATTGAGAAATATTGATTTGATCAGTTTTTCAATTCCACATTAAATATTGCACATCTGTAAAACTATTCTTGTAACCACTAAATTTTATGTGCCTATATACAAGCAGTATATAATTATTTGCACACAAATGCATATACATGTACATGTATACACATACATAAAATATTTTTCCAGAAATTTTAGATTCTAGTTCTTGTATTTGGAGATGACAATATATTTTTAAAATTCCATCAATTCAAATTTACCACATTTTAATGCTCAAATTCTAATCCTGAATTAAAAGTTAGGTTGCCTTTCTGTATAATCATTCCTAGAGAAACTTGGAATGGTATTTCTTTGTTTTCAAGTACATTCTATATTTTCAGAAAGATTTTACCTTAAAAGTTAACAAACCTGGAGTGAACTCATGTAGGTTCTATTTGAACTTGTCCTGAACATTCAGTAATTTCTTTGTAATAATATGTTGCAACCTGGAAATGTATGTTATGGGTTACTACTGTTAGAAATTTCTGTTATTGATTGATTTAAAACTGGAAGATTTCAGTGAAAGATTTGCTCTATGTGCTTGGACAAATCTCCTTTAGGAAAGATGTAATTTAAATCAAATCACTTGAAGTCATGATTGAAACCAATAGTTCAAAGATTCATAATCAGTGCTTATATGATAAAAATGAATATGGGAAACGTCACAATTTCATTGATTTTTCTTATAGTTCAAATGTAAGTGTTTCATATTAGCAGGTACAGATTCTGTGCAAATCAGAGTATATTGTGTTTTGCCTTACTTCTGTTTTTAATTAGAAAAGCATTTTTCAGGTTTAGACACATATATCATGGAATACCCAATCATCTCTTAGTGCTTATATAGTACAAACACGTGGGCTTACTTAATTATTACATTTTCACTACTGGTTGATTGATTGGTACTAAGGATTGAGCCCAGGCCAGTTCCAGACCTTTTTTATGTTTTATATTGAGATAGAATCTCATTAAATCACTCACTAAATTGCCTAGGCTTGGCTTCAACTTGTAATCCTTAAGCCTCAGTTGTTCAGAGTCAGGGGTTTACAGGTGTGTGCCACCACATCCAGCCAATCCATGAATTCTCTTCACAGATTGTGGTATAACAAGGCAGAGTGAATTTGCATTATTCTCATTTCTTTTATTTAGGTATGTTATAATAAATACTTAGAATTGAGACCAATGTTTTAGTTTTTCTGTATTGCCAAATACCTAGCACTGAAAAACATTTTTTACAACTGCTATTTTTAAATCAGCACATAGGAATTGTAACATAAAATTCAATGAGGAAATTGAAAAAATAAGTGCAATCAATATTTACTTTTTTTACCACTTCTAGGAGGTAACTAATACTTTTTCAAAGATAGCAAAGTAGAATATATTATCAACCTTAAAATTTTAAATTCAAAGAAGAGTAGGCATAAATAAGAAATCTGCTTTGAAACTGCTATTTGAAAAGAATAAAACATTAAATTAAGCTATAGGTAAATGTGTCATTACCCTTTAATACACTTAAGACAAAAAGAAATGATTGACTTCAGTCTAAAAAGCAACTAGACAAAGTTCAATTTTATCTAGAAGGCAATCATCTTAATAAGCTTGACTCTCTTTGCTTATCATGACTTTCATAATAACATTCCATGCATTTCCAAAATATTGCCTTCTTATTAGACCCAACTAATCATAGAAATCAGCACGAAATTTTGCCTTCCCCAAAAAGAGTTTTCAATTAAGTGTCATGAATAAAGGCAGAACAAGAAGGAGAAGAAGAGTGAGAGAGGATCCTGGCAGTAAGGATACTAAACAAAATTTGGCGGTAAAATAACAGAGTCTTAAGAATTCACTAATATGAAAATAATTTGCCCTTTGGTTGGAAGACAAAATATGTTTTGCTAGTTTAGTTCAACCAGTGAGTATTTGAATTTAAGTTTAAATTTTACTTATTATTTTTCAAATTTTAGCTTGTAAGACATATATCTTACCTTCTGGATTTTACCTACATGAGACATTGATACCCTTGCTGAAATGACAATGAAATAAAAGAGCACTACATGTTCAGTATGGTCTCATTCATTTTCCCATAAATGACTCACTTGTGTCTATGGCAGATCAGTACTCCATTGTGTGCAAATACCACATTTTATCTATCAATTCATCTCTTGATGAATATATGGGCTGCTGCTTCCAAAATTTAGCTCTTACAAATTGTCCTGCTATAAATATGAGTATTCATGCATCACTCTAATACCATGTCTTTGAATCTTTCAGAAAGATACTTAGTAGGGGAGTAGCTCGACCAAAAAAGCAATTAAGATGTGCTATGAACCAACTCCATGCAAGACAGGTAAACATGTACTATAAACATGTACTAAAAAATCCCTCCACATTCACTTCTGAACAGCACAACAAAGTGTTTATGAATGTCTCATTTAAAAAGTATAACACTGAATTTCTGTATTGTATTTATTTTAAATCTTCTTAACCAACCAAGAAGAAAGTAGCTCCATTTCACATGTGAAAAGTTTTTCCAAAATCCTACAGTTAGAGGTGTGGTTCCATAATCGTATGACTAAACTACCACGGTGTAAAGTTTCCAGTAGGACTGGTGTTGTAACTCACTGGTAGATCACTTGCCATGAGCTCACTCACCAACTCTGCAAAAATTATAAAAGTTACAATAGATATCAGTTATTTGTAGTATTCTAGGATTCTTTCTCCTGGACCTAGGAAAAATAACTTGTTAATAATGGTGTGTATGTAATAGAGTTATTTTCATAGTGTAGATCCTAAAAAATCTTACACGACTTTGCTACTCATGATACCAAATTATTCATCTTCTGAAATATATAGTAAAAGTTTCTTACTTTTTTACAGTTTCATGACATGAAAGTGCATTAATAGATATTTTCATGCAGTGTAGTCCACTTTATTATTTTTTACTGAGTCTCTTTTAGTCTTTAAACCCTTATCTGTTCTTTTCTTTTCCTATTAGCTTGACTAACAGAGGCTATTAGACTTGCAAAGTTTTCCTGTACCTAGATTTAAATGGTTGCACAATATCCAATTAGACCTAAGGAGATTAGTACAGTTGATGAACTTTTGAAACAGACCAGCCAGAATTGTCTTGTAGGACATAGTTCACAATGCTACTCTTCCCAATATGTTTCTTGCAAATGAGAAGATGGATCCAGAAGTAAAGTCACTTGCATCTAATCTCATTGGCAAAATTGTGTTCCTTCATCAGGAGAAATATCATATCCGGTTGTCTCACTTGCTATAACATTTGTGTAGATGCCTACCTAGTGCCTTGACTCATGCATTCATCATGACCTGAAAAATGATGATACTTTTAAAATTTGCTATGTCTTTTTCAATTATTATATTGAATACTTTTAATTTTTTTCTTTTTCCAATATTTGGTTGTAAATATTGGAAATATTTGGTCATACAGTATGTTTACCAAAGACAGTATAAGTTCTCTTTATGAATTCTCAAAATAATAATTCTTTTTTCAATTTAAAAGTAAATAGTTGGGAATTTTTTCAATGGCATCATTATGAAGTCATAGATTTAATATGTTTACAGTGGTTTTATACCTTTCTCATATGCTTTTTATTTTCTGTAGGTGCATTAATGTAGATTATTCTGTTTTCCTATAATTGTTTTCAAGGAATTTGGACTTTAACTCTTTTATTTATTTATTTATTTATTTTATTTATTTTTGTCTTTTTGAGACAGGGTCTTGCTATGCAGTTCAGGCTGGTCTTGAACTCACTTTGTAGCTCAGGCTGGTCTCGAACTCACAACAATCCTCCTGCCTCAGCCTTCCAAGTGCTGGGATTACATGCATGCACCACCACGCCTGGCTTTTAACTCTTTTATAATACTAATTATTATGGTGTGAAATACAGTTTTTTCTAGATATTTCAGGATTTTTAAACAATAGCTTTTCTAACTTTGTAGAACTTTAATTTCCTTAGTTTTTTGTACTTCTAAAAAGTATATGATTTAGTTCTGAAATGCCCTAGCTCTGTTCTCCTCTCATATACTTGAAATTCTCTTTTCTTTTCTGTTCTGGATATGTTTATTTATTTTTTTTTCTGGTTCCGATTAATTTTTCTTCATTATGAACTATGTCCTACAAGACAATTCTGGTTGGTCTGTTTCAAAAGTTTATCAGCTGTACTAATCTCCTTAAGTCTAATTGGATATCATGCACACAGTCATTAATGAATTGGCCAAATACCTTTTATTTTCAAGTGTTGCCCTAAAATAAATCCATTTTTTTCTCAGCTCTCATACTACTATTATATATTCTATGTGAAAAAAACAAAACAAAACAACAAAAAAACCACCTCTGTTTGATATTCCTTTAGTCCTCATATAATCTCCAAGCAAAAATACCAGGTGTATCCAGAGGTGTTTGAACAATATTTATCACTTTAACATTAGAACTTTCAATAGCATATGTGAATAAATGTTTGATAAATAAACATCTGAAATGGACTTGCAGTCTATGCATATACCATGCAGACAATTTACTTTGGTACAGGTGCAAGGTTGTGAGTTCAACCTCTGGTATAAAAAAAAAAAAAAGAAAGAAAACGAGCTGTTGAAGTATACAGTACAGATAATTAAATGGCAACACCATAAAATATTCCATTTTAAATGGATTATGTCATAAAAATATAATTATAACATAGAGTAACAAATTAACTCATTTCCTCTATAAGTGTATGCATAATGCAGTAAGTTATAAGTCTCAAGTTAATACTTGGCCACTTTCCACTTCTTAAATTCTATCGTAGGTGGTCTGCTTCTATGTAGGAGGTAGGAAAAAAATTACTATCACTCTAACTAAAAAGCTGGAAAAACTACCAAGCTATAACTTTCATACTGGCTAGAAAGAATTATCTTTCTAGATTAAACAAGCAGCTTGAAATCTAAGGTAAGATAAACCTCACTAAGAAGAGATGGGGAGTGAGTACTGTCAGAAGATACAAAAAATAGAATCTGCATGCCAAATTAGGATACAAGAAGAACATAGATGAAGTTTTCCAGGAAAGAATTTAAGGAAGGATAGTAACGATTGTTGGAGTATAGAAACTTTGAGTATGATAATTACAGGTAGTTCTAAATAATGATAAAAATAACTGAGTGCCTAAAGCAAAAATCATATTATGAGTTTAGAGATACATAAAAGTAGACATATATGGCAATAGCATAAAATTGCACAGAAAAAAAAGGAAGAATACTCTTGCAAGCTTGCTTCTTTAGTATATTTTTAACACGACACAATGCTATTTGAAATTATAGTCAAATAACATTTAAATATTGTAACCATTGGGTAATTGACAATAAAGCTAATAGTTATGAATGTAGTGTCAGCCATATTATAGATAGCATAAAGTCACACAATACATTAAATTACTCCAAAAGCAAGCACATAGACAACACTAAGAAGTTAAAAATATACCAAGGAAACCACAGGTATTGGATTGTGGACTTTAATCTAGTCATACTAAGTATTACATCAAAAAGAAAAGGTATAAATATAATAATCCAATATAAACATTCCCTAATTATGTAAAATAACAAGATTCAGCTCTGTGCTTCCCACTTTAAATATAAAGACAGAGACAAAAGTAAAATTTAAGAAAAACACATTGCAAATATTAGTTTACAGAGTATTACATTGATTATATTAATGTAAGATAAAATAAACTTTGGAACAGGGATATCATCAAGACTGAGAACACATATTAGATAAAAATGCAAAAAGTCAAACTTTTAAAAAGAAACAGTTCTGAATGTTTCCCTGAAAAAAGTTTCAAAAATTCATAAGCAGAAACTGATAAACCTGAAGAAAAGGAAAAACCCATCATTTTAGTTAAAGATGACAACACTTCTCTCAATAATAAAGAAGATAGAAAATTAACAGGAAGTTCTGTAAAAATTTACCTAACTACCATTTATAAAATTCATTACTATCAATATTAACAAAATATACTTTTGAAAACAGTGTACATACCAGAGATAGTAGGTTGGTGTTTCCTAACTTCATATTATAGAGCCTTAACACTAATGTGATGATACTTGAAGAAGGGGATCTTTGGGAGGTACAGGAATTTTAATGAGGTTGTGAAGTTGGATTAGCTATGATGGGATTAATGTCCTGAAAAGAAGAGGGCACCAGAGATCTATGCTTTCCTGGAAGCACCTCAGGAAGTTGGCATCTGTGGACCAGAAAGAGCGACTTCATGAGACAACAAGTCTGCAGCCTCCTTCATCTTGGATTTCCAAACTTTAGCACTGTAGAGATAAATCTTTGATATTTAAGCTACCCAGTCTATGACGTTTCATTGTAACAGCCCAGGAAACATATGAAAGTACATATGCAACATTCACTAAAAGAAACCCAAACTCAATTTTTAAATATTGGAGTCATACAGAGTATTTGTTAAGAACATACCTAACTTTAGCTGTTGTTAAATAACAAAAACATTTCCCCCAAATGCAGACATATTTTGAAATTACATATGATACTTATCAATAACACCTGGGTCAAAACAGAAGTAATAACGAAAATTATACAACATTTTTAGTTAAATGAAAATAAAAATGAAACTGATTAAATTTTTGACATGAAGAGAAAACACAGAGGAAATTTATAGCATTAAATGCTTACATTAGAAGACTCAAAGCAATGATCTAATCTATCACGAGTAATAGTAATAGGAAATTAAGTTAAATTCAGATAAGGCATAAATAAGGTAATAGAGTTAAGAACAGAAGTCAGTGAAAGCAAACACACACAAAGAAATCAAAGTAAATATTTTGAAAATATCAGACAAGTAGATAAACTCCAGCCAGATTCAATAAGAAGAGATATACAATACACAAACTCAATATAGAAAATGAACTCTTATTACCAATCCCTAAGATATTAAAAGAATAACAAAATGTCATTAAAATAATTCCGTGTCAATAATATGGGCCTCTTAGATGTAATTTTAAAATATTGAAATAAATAAAGTATCAAAGTCTATCCAAAATAGAGAAATAAGAACATTTCTCAAAATAAATCTATTGAATTTTTTGTTAAAAAAAACTCACTACAAGCAAACAAGCAAAATAGATCTAGATAGTTCCCATAGTAAATTCTTTCAAACATTTAAGAAACAAATTATGCCAAGTCTTCCAGAAAGAACATGCCAAAACACTTCTCAAGTTATTTTTGTGACTAGTATTTCTCTGATAGCAAAATCATTTAAAGACACTACAGTGGTGGACATTTTGTTGAGAATAAATCTGCAAAGCCATACCTGGTTCAACACAGAAATAAGACCAACAAAATATTAGGACATTTAAAGCAAGAATACAAAAGAATATCATTAAACAGCAAAAGTCTGAAGAATGCAAGTTTGATTCAACACTCTAAAACCAAACAGTAGTGTAATCAAGTGTCATAATTCATCATTTGAACAAAATTAATGAGGGAAAAAAAGTTGGCAAAACCCAACAGCTATTCATCATACAAATTCTTGGCAAACAAGGAAGAGGAGGCTTTCTTTAGCCTAATAAAGGGCACCCCATAAAACAGAACAACAAACTCTAGGTACCATCATGATGATAGATTGACTGTTCACCCAAGATTGCAAGAAAATAACAATGTCCACACTACTCTGGAGTCACATAATAGAAGTCAGATTTTTAATAGTTAAGAAAAAAAGGTATACAGATTAGAGAAGGATAAATAAAAGTTTCTGTATTCAGACAACATGATTGTCTTCACAGATATTTTCGAAGTTCCTACCAGTAACTTGACCAAAAAAAAAAAAAAACCTTGAAATTTCAGGTAATGAAAATAAAAAGTTTTAAAAGTTACAATATGCAATTTCACTACCCACAAACACAAAGCAATGCCAAAGTACACATCTAATAAAAAATGGATGAAAGCTGTAAGATGGTAACTTCAAAATTCTCATGAAAAATTCAATTTATGAATGAATATGTGACTCGTTCATAGATTGGAGTGTTTGATACTTTATGACAAATCTTTTCATTCTAGTCACAGATCTGGTTATTGTGCTAATCCAGATAGCTTTGCTACTCTCCCATATATCACTGAATTATACGTCCTACTTTAAAACCTCTTCACACTGCATTTTATAGTAAATCATTTATTAATTTTATATTTGAAAATGCTTAATAGTAAATATTTTAAGTTTGTTAGTTGTTATCATTTTGCCACTTTAGTCTGATTGTAAACACCCTAATAGACTTATCTGAGTTATCCTGCTTTATTTTTACTTTTCTCCAAGTTTTAAGTATTTAACACTCAACTGGTGTCCAATAAATCTTAAGAGAGCCACTGATAAATTGAAACAGGGTTTTAGTCACTAAGAAATTCATGACTATGTTTTAGGAAACG
The DNA here is from genome assembly GCA_004363535.1 of Dasyprocta punctata. Classification (NCBI taxonomy): domain Eukaryota; kingdom Metazoa; phylum Chordata; class Mammalia; order Rodentia; family Dasyproctidae; genus Dasyprocta; species Dasyprocta punctata. The sequence goes on from RJWM01004139.1 coordinate 79,745, forward strand.
TTTCCATGGAACATTTATTCATCTATCACCCTCATTTTTTTCTCCTGATATTGCAAATTATAAATGTTTTTCTCCTATTAGCATACATACCTGTGTGGTATCCCTTTTGAGTTTCCTTTGCTGCAGCTTTTTCTCCAAATCTGTCATGATGCTTGCATTGTGCATTTTAATGCATAATAGAAAACCTGTGTGCATTGTGAACAGTGGCATAATGTATTCTTCAGGGTGATAAGTTATGTTTCATTTAATGACAGTTCCCCTCTCTGAATTTATTCTGTTCTCAGTAGATGTATTTCAAATTAATAGAGCATTAATCCCTAATCAAGAAAGTATTTAGGAATACATCTTTAATTAAAGTGTGCTATGGGGAGGAATAAATAGTGTTATACTGTTTTGTTAATTTGACATAATGCATAACTCTTGTATCTCAGTGCATTATTAAAGATTAGAACATTGGTATTTCTGTAAATTCAATATAAAAATAAAAGCAAATAGAAAGAAGCATATTACTAGAATATACACAAAAAGCATAAAATGACAGATGCTTGATGCAAACCAAATCATGAAATATATACTTGTTGGAATTTTAAGCAGTTATATAATCAAGCCATCCACTTGCTTACAAGTAATGGACATGATGAGACATATGCATTGCCTGGGTTTACTTACGGAGACTAAGCTGTCTCTCTTTGTAGTGTTGTCATATTTGCTGGGTGATTTTCTCTATAAGTCAGCTCCAATGAAAAATAGTCCTTTTGTTTGTTTATTTGTTAAAATATATTCATCATATTTGTAGAGCTCTAAAATATGCATTTATTACCTTAGATGTGAAATATAAATGCCCTTGTTCTCACCACAAAGATTTTGTAGTTAATCCTGACACATTAACAAATACATAGATAGCATGAAAAATGAACAAGACAAAACTCAGATCAGATACAGAAGTCAAAAGGATTGAAGAACAATTGCCCTAGGGAGACAATTGACCCAGCATTTTCTACTTAAAGGTGCAGAGAAACAAAGCCAGGATTAATAAGCAAAGAATAACAACAAAGAAAAAAGGCATATTTTATAGGTCTTGGAAAAAAACAGGAAATACCTACGTAAACCAGAAGAGGATAGTGACTGCAAAGAAATTATATCTCAGTTTATGATGAGTAAGCGTTATTTCCAAGGTTCAGTGAAGATTCAGAGACAGAGAAAATATCTACTACAGATACAAAGTCCATTTTATACAAATAAACATAATATAGTATTTCTAGGTCTCATTACAGATCTTGGTTTTAGCAGGTTTTACAAAGTTTTCATTTTATTCAAAAATAGTTAAAATTCTGTCTATGCTGCAGATAGATAAGTGGATGAAACAGGTATGACAGTAAATATGTGGTTAGGTAAGGGTAATCCTAGAAAAGTAACGTCTCATGCCTTGTTTAACTTAATTTCCCATACAAAATGTCAGCCTATTATAGATTTCAATGCTATTTCCCTGGTCATAGGTTATTAATACTAAGAGCCCACAAGATGCCATCTCCTTACCAAATATTATACTTCCCATAGGTTGTTTTCTCTTACATCTCTTGCCCTCTTCCATTCTAAGAAAGTTTTTTAAAATGCATAAAATTTTTAGCAAGCTTTATTTTTACGCTAATATAAAATTTATAACCCTTACTCTTTTGATAAATTGCCACTAAAATATGCTCAGCAGCATGACACCAGAAAACAAATTCTAAAACATTATCTGCATGAAGGATTACAAAATTACTAAAATGGTATAAGTATATAAAAAGAAAAGACTTCTATGTGTTTATTTATAAAACTGACTTCTTCCAAAGATGTAAAAAGCAGAAAAGGATGCTGTTTTGATTCTTTCATCAACAGAGTTGAGGGTAGTAAGCAAATAACTCGAAGTTCATAATAATATAGGTTCCTCCTCGGAGAAAAGAACTACAAACATGTGCATACTCAGAGTGGATGCTGACTGCATCATAGGAGCTGATTCAGTCAAAATTTCAATAAATTGATAAATCCTAGGTTTGGCTAGCATGAGAACATAGAATTCTTGGGAGCTATAGAAATAAGGTAAATTGTGCAACACTCAAAAGAGTTCCAGAAAGCTCACCAATGCTTATAAGAAATATTTGGACAAAACAAGGGTCCTGGCCTAGCATCCCTGCTGGTACAGTCCTGGTGGGGACAGGAATAGCAGCTGTCTGAATGTGGAAAGCCCTATCTAAATCCATCTGCCCTGTGGAATAAAAGCCTTAGCATGACTGGGAAAAGGCACACAAAACACTGCCAAATATATGGCATTGATAAAAGTCTATTGTTGCTGGGGGTTGAGAACAGTCAAATCAACAAAAACCTTCTCTATCAAGAGATGTGAACTGAAGGATGACATATTAGTACATCTTGAGCACAGACAACTAAAGTTATAGAGAGGAAAAACCAAAAACCAAAACTAAACAACCAACTAACCAAAAGAAGAACATAGAGGATAACTCACTTCAGAATTCCCAGACACAATGCTTTCTTAAGTCTGGGCAACACTGAATCAATAAGAGAATATGTTTTCTTCTTCAAAACGTTTCAGAGGCTAATAAGCACTGGAAAATAAGTAAAAACATTGTAGTTTGGGGAAGAAACAGAAATTAGATAACAGTGCAAAATAAATTTTAAGTACAGAGTGTGGAGCAGACATTGACAAAAATCTTCTGGTAAAATTTTGCAATAAAAAATATAAACTAAGATGGAAAAATGCAACATATATGATGTATTAAGAGTAAACAAATTAATAATATGATTCAAGACATAATTGAATCCCTGACAATATAAACCCAAATCACTCAGTAAAGGTCTAGCAGGAAAATGTGCTGCTCATTTGGAGGTATAAATTTTTTTACTTCATTCTCTAATGTCCCATAGAGTAACATGAATGAATCTCAAATACTTCCTGCTAAGTGCATGAAGGGTAGATACTGTACAATTCCAATATTATGATGTTCTAAAATAGAAACATGATGGAGAAAGATAATAGATCAGTGGTTGCCAGGGCCTGGATTTGGAGGAGCTGAATACAAAGAAATATGGCATATGCTGAAATGTATTCAGTGTATTATTAACTTAATAAAACACATTTAATGTCAAAACCTTCTTAATTGCACATTAAAAAAGATATATTTTCACATTTGAAAATCATACTGTACGCCAAGGGAAATAAGTTAATCATAAGATTCATCATAAAAAATGATTTGGGATAGAATCAATACAATTGAAAAATGAAAATATTATGTGTACATGGAAGTTTTAGATCAATTTTGATGTCTAAATGTCAATATGTGGTGTATTAAATCCAGCATTTTAGAAAGTAATGTAAGTTGAGACTGCATTCTATTTGTAGAATCACAAAGAACATTAGCCTATTTAGAACTCCATACTGAGTAAAGAAAAACTAGACAGTTCTCATGTGTGTGTGTGTGTGTGTGTGTGTGTGTGTGTGTGTGTGTTTACCTTAAGGCTTACCCTTTGTACAACACACACCGAGGTAACTTTGAGTTCTCTAACTTTGGTGAATCTACCGCTTCATAGTGACTATTCTGAATCAATGTTTTTGTAGAAATACAACTCATTTGTATGAGTTGCCACTAGAGATAAACAATATAGCTCACCCTTCTTCCAGTAGACTGTCAAGAGAATTGAGCAGTAAAAGTTATTTTCTCACTGTTAATATTACCACAGCTGTGTGAAAACTATCCACAGAAACATAGAATTGTATTTCAGGAAGTTGTGATGACAAAAGACCCAGTAGGAAAACACTTCATGACCAACGCCAGGTAGGGTTCACTAAGTAAATTGAATGGTCCTGTTAAGTAATAGTATTGGGCTAAATAAGTATGTAAAAGTAATTTTTTTAAAACCCAGGAGTGTGTAAGAGGCATGTCATTAAAACACCAAAGACATAGGGTTCTATGAAGATGTAAATTAGGAGATCTCAAGAATCTGTCTCCCCATTTAGACAATAGTTGCATGGTCAGAATCTATCTAAACTCACTACATTGGAACCTTGGAAACTACTGAGCTCTTGAAACTTCTAAGAGGAAGCTTGCATGAAAGATTGTAAATTATTTTTAATGAACCCAGCTCTTCTCACAGTTGTAGCTACTCATGTCCCATCTCTGTCTGCGGGGAAGGCAAGTGTACACATGTTTCTGGAGCACCTTGCACTCAGCTTGGAGGAGCCATGGTAAATGCTGTAGTTTGGAGGATGAACATCCCCTAAAGTTTTGATCTCCAGCCTGATGCCACTGGAGAGTGGTGACAATTTTGACAGGGAGGAGAGATACTTCAGTCTTGAGAGTATGACCCTAAAGAAGATTATGGAATCCATGGCTGTCCTTATTGCTTTTCCTTCTCCTCCATGAAGGGAAGAGCTTTGCTTCACCATACATTATCAAAATGATATCCTGTCTTACTACAGGTCCATAACCAAGAGCATCAATTATCATAGGCTGAAAATCTAAACCTGTAAGCCAAAATAAAGCTTCTTGTTTATAAGTTGCATATATCAGATATTTTCTTATTGTAATAGAAATTTGACTAATACAATAGACAAGAAAACATCCCTTTCAAATATTAGGGGTCTGTTTTCAGAATGCTGATTCTAAACACAGATTTATAGACAAACAGGTACACACCCAATGTGTTGTACCACTTATCAGAAATAAATGCTCACATAGGTGAATATGTGATTATTTGACAAAAGTGTAAAGATCACTTCATAGAAAATGATAATCTTTTCAACATATGGAACTGGGAAATCTGAATATCCAATGAATAAATTTGGGCCCTACCCTAACACATAACACACAACAGAATTCTATAAAATATAGTATACATGCTTCTGGGTATACATCTAGAAGAATTAAAAGCAGATCTCATCTTGAAGAGATAGTTGTATATCCATATTTATAACAAAATCATTTACAATAGCTAAAATACGGACACAACTCAAGTCTCCATCCACTGATTAATAGATAAATGAAATGAAGTCCAGTAAATATGAAATATTCCACCTTAAAAAAAAGGCAATTCTGGCCTAAATTGCAGCCTGGATATAACTTGAGGAAATTGTGCTCAGTGAGATAAGCACATCATAAAAAGGCATACGCTATATTATTCCATTTAAAGGAGGTAGTTAAGAGTAGTCAAAGTCATAGAGACAAAGAGCAGGATGGTGACCGCTTGGGGATGGAAAGGGGTAATAGGGAGCTATTGTTTAATGGGCACAGACTTTCAACTTTACAAGATGAAAAGAATTCTGGAGATGGACTGTGGTTGTAGTTAACCCAATATTCAAAGTGTATTCAATACCACTAGGCTATATGTTTAAAGTTCATCAAAATGTTAAATTCTATGTGAATTTTATCCCAAGAAAAAAAATGGAACAAAGGACGCAAATATAAAGATTTTTCCTTAATGGCTCTGTCTCAACCTACCACAGTCTTTTTTATTTTCCATTTAGTGTTCTGCTGCCTCTGTCCGGGGAATTCTCATTTGCTGAGATCAGACTACCATAGCTGTACGAGGGCTCCATCTCCAGTCCTCACCTGTTCTTGTTGTCAGAGAAGCATCTCAGGAATTAGTCTTTCTTCCCCATGACTTGGCATCCCAAACTATAGAAGTTGAACAGTTCCCTAAGGATTGCAATCTCCAACCAACTACCTGGTTTGAGAATGAGCAAGAGTCCCCAGCCTCAAGTGACAGTATACTCCTAACCCAGGGTGGGAAGGGTCACCTTCATGCCCAGTTCTGAGACTCAATGGCGGGAGACAGGTGATGTTTACAGTCAGTTTAAGATGTGGTGTTTTATAATGTTAATTATACAGATTTCCTTGCTCCACATATGGAGCGTCTGGTCCACTGGTCTTTAATATACAGAACTCTGTTTATTTAAATATTTAAATATGCACAAATTTGCATACTTAGAAATTTCTACAAATGATTTTGATGTGCAGCCATGTTTGATGCCAGTTGTTATGCTTATGAATTCAAAGACTAAAGAGTGAGTTCACCAATGGCCTGAGTTCTCATGTAACACTAAAGTGGCATCAGGAATGAAGGTATTTTCTGTTTCTTTATTTAGGAGCAGAATTCACATTACATTCCCAGTTTTTAAAAATTAGATATTTTACTCTTCACTCTTTAGAAGAGACTAAGAATTGGAAGGACCGTATAAGAGAATAATTTAAGATTTGATATTACGAGAATTCCTTACAGATGAAATCATACAAAAATCTTTGAGAAACAGAGTCATCTCCCAAGAAGAGACAAAAACTGTCAAACTTTTACATCTCTTGAAAGAAGAAGATAGCTGTGTTTACTTGAATTGTTCAAAAATTTACATATTATTATATCTGTATGAAAACAGATTAATTTCAATGTAATCAAAGAAGGAAAACTGAATTTTCCACACACTCTTATTATAATTATTGTAGCATCATTATCTCTAGATGATTAAACAGCTTTATAGTTTAAGAGAAAAACTACTTTAAAGTGTTCAAATGTTTTTAACAAAGAAAATAATTCCTCAAATTTTTAAGTTTATTTAAAGAAGATTATAATTGTGGTCACCTGTTAAAGGAATACCAAAGTAGTTGTAAACAGCTAAGTAGCAGTTTCTAGCAGTCTTACACCAATTCATTGTTTACATAGCTCTCAAAGGCATGTATGTAAACAAATGAAGTGATCTTGTTGTTACCTTGCTATAAATATCGTAGTAGGTTTCTACTGTCTTCAACAAAAATGTCATTTCTTTAACATGTTATTAAAAGTATTTTAAAATGTTATTTCACTTCCTACTATCTTGTGATTTTTTTAATTTATGGAAAAATAAAGCTAAATTTCATAACAAAATAATAGGAGAATAACAATAGCTAATAGATTGCATATTGTCATCTTCAAAGTTGTTACTCAGAGTACAAGATATGGGTATAAAAAATTCTCTAAATGATATTAGCACAAACTTTTCTTGCAGTGAATTAAGAGAAGTTAGTAGTATTTTTTCCTTTTTCCTTCCTTCTTTTCCCTTTCCCCTACCCTAGTTCCTCTTTCCTTTTAAACAATTTCTTCCCATTTCACAATACCTATTGTACATTTTAGTCCTTAATTTATTCTTTCAGTTTCTCACACCAAAGAAATAATGTGACGCTTATATACGTGAGTTTGATTTATTTCACTTATGAGTATGGTCTCAAATATCATCCATTTACCTATAAATGTCTTAAATTTATGCTTCTTTATGGCTAAGTGGTACTCCACTGTATAAAAAAGATCACATCTTTTTTATCCATCCCTCTACTGATGAGCACATGTGTTGTGTTTTTATAGTTTCTGGAATTTCTGTCTTGCTTAGTTTCACATAAATTGCTTTCTACCTTCACCACTAGATAAATGCTTCTATATTCTTTGAGGCTATTATTAAATAATGCCTTTTTGGATCCCTTGTAATTTCAGTAAAAGCTCCTTCAAAAAAGAGGAGAAGCTGGGAAAGTAAAGAGGGATGATCTTAGTTTTATAGAAAAAAGACCCAAAGCAGGTGTTGGCAACAATAGTATCTGGATTTTGTACATAAGTATTCATCTTTTTGCCTCTACTACCTCATTGTTCAAATGAGAAAGATGGACTAAGTATCTTCTTAATTACATTCAAATCCTCTTTTTTCTTTTACTGATTTATTTCAAATTTTTAGCACATCACATATTCACAATTTCTCTAATCTCTTTGATAATATGCTCCATGTCACTCTATCTTCAACTATAAAACATAAAGTTTAAGAAGGGCAAAAATTGTATTATAATTTGCACGATGACTTGGATACTGCTTTAAAATTGTAAGTCCTTCGTTAGTCAATCAGAATTCATTTTCCTTTTTCTTTTTTTTTGTGAGTGCAATTGTTTTTCTCTTTTGGTTCTGTTCAATATTTTTAAAGTTTATTAGTACATGTTTAGAGTACATAGTGATTACACTCATCATAATGGCCCAGGATCTGTCTAGAACACATCTTAATTATTTTTACTTCCCCTTCCCATTCGCTCCTTCCCTTTTCCATACACTATAACTCTTGGTCCCTTCCCTTTGCAAAATATGATCATCTACTCAGACCAAAAAGTGAGGGGAAAAGAAAAGAAAAAGAAGAAGAAAATGAAGACCACATGGAACAGGTTAGGAGAACAATCTCAGATTTTGCCTTTCTTAAGAGACCAGGGATAGAGAAGACAAAATACAAAAGTGTGTGCACAAATAGAAGATAGAGTATGTTCAGAAAATTAGCTGGAAATTAGATTTAAGTAGAGGTTAATTCATTCTCTTGTTTTTTTTTTAAACTTTATAATTTAAACAGGAGAGAGGAAGAAATGGAAATACTTATTGAATGATCTTAAAAGTGGGGCATAGTAAAGACAGAAAATAATGACCATAATTTGAACAGCTGCTGTTTATTTACTTATCAAATATTTACTGAGAATATACAAACTAAGATTTTCCATCCCAGACTTTGTGACTAAAACTGAGAACAAAATAGATGAGTTGGTCTTGAATCTTGCCCTCATAGAGCCACATTAAAATTGTCAAACAGTAGCATTGGTTACACAGCATAAATTTATGGAAGGCCCCAATAGCTGAAGTCATAATTTGCTTCAATAAAGCTCTGCAGCTGGCAAATGGAGAAGAGGTAAGGGTGTTTCTTAAGGATTTAGTGAGAAGACAGAGGTCAGAGATGAGAAATCATGGAGAGATCGTGAGTTTTATTTAAAGTTCAGCGCTGGTTCACTGGGAAGACAAATGAAACCTGAATGTAAGAAGTTAAGAGACTGGGGTCAGGATAAGGGTGAAGAGTGAATATTTTCTAGTTACAATATTCAGTTACAAATGATTCAGATTTGTGATTTTAAGCAAGCTAAGCATAACAAAAATACATAATGCATAAGGCAAGAAGCCAGTATTCATAAAGCAGTAATATTGTGGCTAAATGAAAATTATTAATTCCAGTTGTGCACTTGATTGTCCTTGCGCAGTTTCAATTGACTTCTTCACATAGAAGGAAATGTGAGATTTTTATCCTTTGTTTTTGGCTCAGATTCTACTCATCACACAGACGCTGAAGAGCAAGTCCAAGAAATTAGACAACGTAAAGGCTTATTTTATTTTAGAGTTTTTCTCTAAGTTTATACAGTATTTGAGGAAAACAATGAAAAGTAATTTGGGAATATAATACAAATGTACAAAACTGAAGTATTTTTTGACCAGATCATGTATCTTTAAACAATCTCTTAACTGCTAGTTGATAAGCATTTTGGTATTTTCATTAGACTTTTTAAGAGAAAACAAGTGTAGTACAAGCCCTAAGATTTATTAGTACATTGAAAATCATGGGTAGACTACGGTATATGAATTAGTGATTGAAGTTTTTCTTGCTAAATGGATACTCTCTTGACACCTAAAACAACTTATTACGAAAGATAAAACCTAAAACAACTTATTAGGAAAAATAGCTTGACTGCTATATAGCCTTTGATTCATTTTTGTAAAAAGAAGTGACTTTTAGTGACATGATTCAAATAGAGAATAGAATAGTATATAAATGTTATAACATTGTCACTTAAAAATAAATTTATCACATTTTTGGGATTCTTTAAATTCTTATTTAAAGTAATAGTCATTATTTCTCTTTTCTTCAACAGTGTTACTGCATGTGGAGTTTAAATAATGAAGTAGTTGGTTAAAACTAGGCCAAGGATTATTGTCAACAAGAGGTAATTGGATTTTTATTCCTGAGATTATGACAGGTTTAAATGTATACAAAACAGCACTAGACAGACATCCCACACATGTGTATAAGAATTTACTTTTTTGGAAACTGGAAATATAGATTGGCATCTTTGACTTGGTTTGAACAGGGACTTTACCAGTGATCTGAATTGTGTGCAAATGTCTTAATGGCAACAGCTCTTACAGAACAAATGCTGTGTTACTGAAAAGTATGAAATTATTTTGGGTTGGAGGTAATATGATTTTTTGGAGGTAATTTCACCAATTAATTTTTATTCTTGAAGCTATTAAATCTAAAAACAAAATGTGTGAAAAAAATCTGCACCTGTATTTACATACATTATTCATTTATTAAATACCTGTTTTTTGCTTGATTGCTAAAAATTTATTTTTATGGTCTGATATTTAAGAAACTTTTGCATACCTGGTTGTGCTTTGTGCCCCAGCTTGAAGATGATGAAGCCCTGCTGTTGTGCAGCTACAGATTAATTCTTGGACAGATTTTTCTGCTTCACTACCTCTTTTGTAGGTGCCAAAAATAATTGCTGATTGTGCCAAGCTGTGTCTTTATCACCTGTCACAGATCTCCATGCACTGTCATATAGCATCTAGGGTAAGCATGAATTTATCTTCCTTTTTACTTTACACATCACACTGTATTCATAATACTTTTCCTTCTTTCATTGGCCTTTGTCATCAGTGCTCTAAAATGAGCCTGAAGTCCATGTAAGATTGCCATTTATTTTTTACTTGCCTTTTCAAATGTGGTGACTTTTTAAAGCCACATAACGTTTTGAAATTTAAAAAAAGAGATAAAAGAGGTACTTTTTGATTATTATTTCACTGTCATTTACCCACTGTTTGTTTTTTGAGCAAATTAACATACAACTATAGGGAACAATAAAGATGGGAAAAAATACGAATTCTGGGCCAGTTCCGGGGCCTTTTCTGCTCCGTGCTCTAAGGGTTAACACTGGATGCTCCTGTAATTCATATGCTGAAAGTATTCTGACTAAAGGCAACTAGTAAATATTATACATATATATATATATGCTTTGTGGATTAAGTATTAGCTCTCATTTCAATACTACCTAACAAACATTTGGATTCATTTATCTATAAACACATCTAAATAAAGAAAGCTCTATATGCAAGGTTAAAAAATTCTGTATCAGTTGCGCTTCTCTTTTCTGCTGGCAGATTTACTGAAGTCTTATTTGAATTTATATCTATAAATGGAATAAAATGTATAAGTATAACTTACACTAAAATTTTGTAGAAATTCATGGGGTTTAGGCAATTATTTCCTGTACCCCCACTGTTAAAATGTATATAGTATAATAAGGTATGTTTCAATATCTAATATTCTGAAATTCAAATATGAGGGTTGTGACACAAAAATTGCTTTTTTTTTTTTCGCAGTAAGTGGTAGTAAATCATTGTTACTTTCATTATGCAATCCAGAAAGAGATTATATATCCAGAAAGGTGTGATCGCAAGGCAGGGTGAATGTTTAAATTTTTAAAAGTACTACGATTAAAGACACCATTGTGATTTATATCTGAATGTCCCACCAGAGCCTCATAAACTCAAAGACTGGGCTTTGGTGGAGGTGATCAGATCATGGCGGAGTGGTACACATCGGTGGACTAGTTTACAGCTGAATCGTTCTTAAGAGACAGACCCAATCTGAAGAACTGTGTCCCTGGGAGTGTTCCCTGGAAGGATTTATCTTTTCCCAGCTCCTCCCTTCTTTCTCCCTCTGCATTCCTGCTACCAAGCCATGAACAGTCTCTCCTCCATGATGCCTCTATGCCCCGCTAACCTGCCTTGGAGCCAGCAGACTATGGACCAAACTGTGAGTCAAAATAACTCTCTTTAAGTTGTGGGTATCACATATTGTGTCTCAGCAACGAAGAAAGTGACTAAGAGGAACACATTATCAGCAATCCTCATTAAAATACTCCTGTTCTCTTTGAACACACTTACTCCATTGTCCTTGCCACTTTCTGAAACAGTTCTGGAAGTCCTATTTCATGAGTGTCCTTAAGAGCTGTGATCAAACATGTGGTGAATGCTGCTGCTGAGTTTTATCCAACAGAAAAGTTTACAAAATCATTAGAGTATGTCCTCTTCTGCCTGGTTCACTAGCTCTATTATTGTGTGACTTCTGGGGCTTCCCCAAAGCCAAAACATATTTTGAATCAATTGTCTATACCTACTCAGCCACAACAGCACAATTGAGGAAATTCACAAATCTGGTTTAAGAACTGCTTGAAAGAGAGGCAAGAACAATGGGATATGTACTTTAAGGGAAGTATTCTGTGGGGGTGTTACTGTCACTCTGCCCTTTACTATTATATATATATTTTATATATATATATATATATATATATATGTATATATACAGTGACTTTTTGGTTCATTAACTTTTAATTATCTAAGATGTTCATCACTATAAACAATTAAATATTTTTTATATGTGGGTAATTGCTAATATTAAAAGTGACTTCCTACATTAAATGTCAGCAGGTGAGATGAGATACAGCGTACATTAGGGAAGAAAATTTTCTTCTTCCAGTTATGCATTAGGAAAAAATATTGACTTTTTGCTTCTATTTTCAAGCATACTAAATTGATGTGCATTATTTTTGTGAAGATTAGATTTTGAATATTACAGTTTATAATATAAACTTGGCTGTTACTCTGATGGGGTTTTGTATTCTAAATGACAAACCAAGACTGATACCAATATCTGACTTATTTTTTGGACAAGAGGTGTGTTTTTTATATATTTTAAATATCTAAGTTTTATTTTTAGTAGTATATATTTATAATACATAGTGATTCTATCTATCATGAGAAGATGGTACATGTACAGAACACATTTTACTTATTTTTTATCCCTTTCCTGTCCCCTCCCACCTGCTTCTGTCCATCTCTCTATTGGCCCCTTTCCCTTTTGCAAAAAATCTGTCTCCCTGTTTCCTATTCTTGAGACAATAAGGTTGAGTGAAATAAATCAGACACACAAGTTTAAATATGCCATGATAGCTCTTATGTGAAAAACTCAAAAGATAAATAAAGAAAAAAGGTAATCAGAAACAGGTAGATAGCTCTTCTGGCTCATTTTGATGCATGCATTTTTAAGGGATTGCTCTACTTACTTAACAGGACACTGGGTGACATGGGAGACTCACCTCACTTGTTTATGGAGAAGACTACTAGGGAAGAAACCTAGGCCAAGAAAGTTCATCTGACATTTGTCGATGACGTGGACATCTCCTCAGCACATTCTCTAAAATTGCTGCATTTGTAATCATGGACTATGAAGCGCAGAAAGTATAAGCATATAGTGAGTTTAAAAACAAAAATCAATACATATATGTACATGTAGTTATGTATACATATATTTGTGTATGCACGTGCATATATGCAATTTAGTAAGTTGCATCATTATTATATTTTTCTGTATACTTAGTGATGACCAAAAACCTTTTCCTGCCTGGATTGGGTCTAGTTGAAACATCCCTAATTTCATTTCATGTATTTCTTTTGGATTTTGATTTGGAAAAGGGAGGAATGAGAGACAAGTCCAAACCTACCTGGTTTCTCCTGAGAGGTACCCTCCATCAGTTTCTATCTTGATCCACTGAGTGATTGTTTTTGTTCACCACCTTCACGTTTGGAGGCCATAGAGCTTTGTTATTGCTTTCCTACCTTTGAGTCCTAAAGTTGTTTTAAGGCTTGGACAGTCAAATACTTTTTAGTCCAAGTTTGTAATTTCTTTGAAATAAAACTCCCTTAAAATGGATTTTTATTTTGTGAGTTTCGTGTGCCAATGGCTATATCCAGTGTGGACAAATCTCAAGACTGATTTGTTTCTTTCATTCTCAGCACTTGTTTCTTTCTTCTGTTTCTCTGATCTCTGCTCTTCTCTTCCTTTCTACTCTTCTTAAGGCAGACAATTCGAAGCTATTTTTAGCAGTTCTCTTGGATTGGGTGGTAACATCCTTCATTGGGCATCTGATCTTTTACTTTAAGATTCAAGATCAACTGACACATCTTACTGGCTTTTGGCATTTAAATTATTTTTTTTTCAGCCTTGCCTCCTACTTGACCTCCAACAATCAATATTTTTGCTTTTACAAACTATCAAATTCTCTATCTCAGCATGAAAAGCAGCTAACATTGCAAGAGCTCACCTCTTTCTTCTAAAGCTGTGTTAGAGGCAGCCAAGACTAACCTACCACATTCTTATTCCTTGCAATCACTTCATTTAAAATAATAGGTCAACTTGTCACAAGTCTCACTTCTGACATATCTCAGGCCCCCATTAGACAAGTGTTTATCGAGGTAGAGCAGGGACTGGCATCATAAAGCCTGCCTTACTTCTACCCCCACCACCTGCCCCAGACTCACCAATTCAGTGCTGCACATTTGTGTTTTCTCATGCTAATTTATGCTTTATGGTAGTTAAAGCTAGTTAGTAAAATGTCAGCTTTAATATATCAATGAATCAACAAAATGAAAGTTAATTGTCATGCATGCCAAATTCAGCTAATGGCAAGAAGGGGACTAAGGATTTTGTTTCTCAGAGTCACTTGGTGACTCAGGCTTCTTCCATCCATTGGCATCTCAGTCTTTTCTAGATCCTGTGCATCTGGTTAACAGATGGAAAAATAATAAAGAATTATACATGGGGGATTCTAATGACTCAGCTCTAGAAATTACACATATTTACAAACTTTTGTCCATTTTTAATGGCTAAAATGCAGGCATATGGCCACACCTCACTGCAAGGGGGTCTATCTATCAAGGGAAAGAAACAGATTTCATGTAAATAGATTTCACAGTAATAGATTTCATGGTAAATCCCTACTACAAGCAATAATCAACTTTTATTTTTCATAAAGTTTGACTAAACTTTATATCAATATAACATTTTAGGTTACGGGTTTTAAGCTATACTTTTTTTTGGATGAATCATTTTTCTAAAATGGTAAGGTGTTTTCTCGTCTATACATTCATTGTTAGATCATAACAACTTCTTAATTACTTAACACAGTGATTGATAAATTTGAGTTTGTCATGGATTTGCTGCTTATGTCTAGTCAGTCTAATTTAGTGGAATATAGATTTTCCTATTTGTTTATATATTGTCTATAACTACTTTCTCATTACAAAAACAGTGATAATTCAAATAGAGTCCTTACTTTAAGCAAAAGCTTGCTGATTTCTGACATACCAAATTCAAAATTCGCTTTGCATATATTTGCTTAAGACAATGAATAAAAAATGTTATTTTTTCCATAAATGATTTCCTTATTGATTTAAAGCCAACCTCAATAACATTTTATTTAAGGAAGAAGCTGATGATTTACATTTTTTCTAACTTGACAACATCATTTTCAATACCTGAGCATCAAAGAATTAAATGCTTCATGTAGGAAATAGCCCTTAATTATAAAATCAATGTGATTCTGGCAAACTCCCAACATGAACTTCCTTTCTATATCTTTCTCTACTTGTTCAAGATAAAGTAAAACAGAAAGATATTTTCAAAGTATATATAGCCAGAAGAGAAATGAGGGCAATATTTCAGTAATGAAAAACCTAGAATATTTGATATATTATGGAATGATCAAGAATGTAAGGGGTTATATTTTCAGCAGATTTAATAACAATACCAAGTTTACTTAGCATCTTTTTTGTTTTCCAGTCTCTGAATTTTAATGTGTATGTACTATTCAGTTTGTAATTCTGAAAACTGATAGACCAATATCATCACATGTGCAAAATTTTTAGCTCTGGGACCAAGATATCTGACATCAAATTTACTACAGTTTTCACTGTGATGCAGTTATTTTCAGACTAACTAATATATAGGTTTTCAGTTAATTTCCCAGAGGATTCAACTCTTCAATATATTGTTGTTTTAGCCTTTGACAAAGAGTAACCTTATCTTATCTGCTCTTTAACAATGTTTAAATCATACATTAGTGTCATTTTATAAATGCAAAAAGGACTCAAAGAAATTACATAATTCAGCTAAGTTTACACAAAAAAGAATAGATCTTAAGTTTATCATTTTTAGCCAGATACACATAAGAAGAGGTTTCTTAAATCACTTTCTCCTTGGTGGAACAC
Source organism: Dasyprocta punctata (assembly GCA_004363535.1). NCBI lineage: Eukaryota > Metazoa > Chordata > Mammalia > Rodentia > Dasyproctidae > Dasyprocta > Dasyprocta punctata. Next base: position 95,717 of record RJWM01004139.1, read on the forward strand.
AATTCCTGACACGTGCAACTCTAAAGGGGTAAGATTTATTTTTTGGCTCAGTTTGTAGAGGTGTCAGACTGTAGTCAGCTGGCTCCAAGACAGAGTGGCATGGCAGAGGGTCACTGCAGGGGAGAAAGAACTCATAATGCTGGAGCTTGAAGCAGCCTGTGGTCAAGGGAGGAGCAGAGGAAAGGAGATAGACACTCCCTGGCCGCTCCCCCAGTGGCCTGGCTCCTCCAGTCAGGTTTCACCTTCCAAGTTGCATTTAGCTATAAACCAACGAGTGGACTAAGTCACTGATAAATTTCATATGTCCATAATTCAGACTCCTCTCCAAGTCCCACCTTGGAATGTATGAAGTTTTGTGGGATATCTAGGTATAAATTCTAGCAAGAAGCAACTGTAATGAATAGGTAAGTAGAGTGATAGGAGACTTCCTAATAGGACAATCCCAGAAAGCCCCAGTGAAAAGGTAACCTTTATGCCAAGACCTACAGAGGGGAGCAAAATACCCTAATCCTTTTCACAATGGAAGTAGTATGAAGTTTAACAACCTTAAAAGACAAATAAGTGGTGCTCTCCATCCTACTAAGTGATATTCTCATCATTGATCTGTTCAAACCTTCTATTACATTCTTTATTTCAAAAATTTAATTTTTTGGTTCAAAAATTCTCATTAGTTTCATTTTTCAATGTGAAATCTGTTCAAATTCTTCCATGTTTCATCTATTTTTGCTATTTTTTTTATCAATTTAGTCAAAGTTGTGGGAAAATTTTTTTCTGTTAAGTCACACATCTTAAACACTGTTGGTTTATTTATATTGTTTTACTTTTTCTTTGTCTTTCTTGGTTTTTGATAATCTACTCCTCTTCCCACCAAAGCATTGTGGTTTTTAAAATGCAGTCAGTATGTGTGAACAATGTAGAGATTCTGGGTAATTTCACTTTTGATTATTTGTCTTAGTTACCTTCTCTTTCCTGGGGCAAAATATCTGATAAAGGTTAAAGGAGAAGAGGCTTATTTTAGCTCAGTTTGTAGAGGTTTCAGTACATAGCCAGCTAGCTCCAAGACAGGGTGGCATGGCAGAAGAGAAACAGTCCATGACATGGGGAGGATAAACAGAAAGGCATCAAAGGAACGAGAGAGGAAGAGGAAAAGGAGGAGGTGGAGGAGAACGAATGTATACGCCCTTACAGGACATAACAATAGTGCCCCACTGCTTCCCCAAAGGCTTCAGTTCCCAACATCACACCCACCTATAAATACATCAGCAAACTAATCCAGTGTTAAGTATTATACAAGCCTGATCCAGTCAGCACCCAAAAGCCCCACTTATAAGCACACAGTTGGGTGGGTATCTAATGTAAATCTTAGTCATATTCATCTCTTAGGCAGGTGGCATATCAATCCAATATGAGTCAAGCTTTTCTAAGTTGATTGCAGGATTTGGCAAAGCTGTTCTACTCCTTGGTTCTTTGAAAACAGAATAAATTTCCAGTGTTCTTAGCTGAAATTCTGGATCTTTTAGGGTTTCCTTTTTTATTTGTTTGTTTGTTCGGTTTTTTGTTTTGTTTTATTTTTCCTTTTTCCTTTTGGTAGAAAGAAAAAGTACATTTCTTTATACTGTAAAACTATGGGACTATTAAAAACTCTATTGAATTTCATAGTCTTTACCAATAATCTTCCTCCAAATTTCTAAACATTCACCTCTTTGTGCATTGATTAAAAACTGGCAAAGGCCAGAGGAGAAAGGCACATCAAATGGCACTTGATATCTCTGTGACTCTCTTGTTGCTGAACTTGGCTCCTCTGATAAATGTGGTACCTGGTAGTCACTGTGGTAACCATGACTTCTAATATTTTTCTTATTCCATCCCAGAAAATCAGCCAAAAAATATTCTATGATGTTATTTATGTGACATCATATTATATTATGACACACAATTTATGTGTCTCATCCTGGGAATTTACATCTGTCCAAAATGAAAAAACAATTAATAGTAAATATTGGAACTTTTCTCATTATGTTTTGTTTCTCTTTAGAATCTTGGCCATTGAAATGTAGTTTTCTTGTCTGGTCCACATTTCCTCCAAACTGATCTCTGTTTGTTTGTTTTAATTTTAGACAATGTGAGCTGGGCGTGGTGGCGCATGCCTGAGCTACACAGTGCAACCCTGCCTCAAAAAAACCAGGGCCGGGAGTTTGGCTCAACGGCTTATGTGCCTGTCAGGCAGGTGCGAGGTTGTGAGTTCAATCACTGGTGCTGCAAAAAAAAAAAAAAAAAAATTTTAGACAGTGTGCATAGTTTTTGACAGAAGAGTCTATCTGACACAAGGTAATCATAGGCATAGAGAGACAGCAAGATGGTGACTCTGGATTTGAATCCCCTAGTTCCAGTAGTAAATATGTTCTTTGGCATTAAAAAAATTTCTCAATGCTATTTTTTCCTGTGAGTAAGATGACAGCAGTTTATGAGATTATTATAATTTAAGTATATATATTTAGCTATCTATATTTCTCCACAAGAGTAGCTGGCATTAAATAATCAAGCAGGAAATATGGGCCTTCCTCACTTCCTTCACTTGTCTTATTCAAAGGTCATATATTTGACAGTTCATTGATCCATATTTATCAGATTGGTGGCATTTTCATGGCATATGTAATAAGTTTGGAATAATGACATAGAAAAAATAATATGCAGGAAGTATAGCATGCATGAATATAGCCCAAGAAATACATTTCATCTACATATTACGTACCTTCGCAAATATTAAATTTTTCATGACTCTTACTACAACTTTTTATTGTTATACCCTTAGAATGATTTAACATTTAATAAATCGAATAAGTACATAAATATTACATGACAAAATGACTTAATTTTATTTTTGTTAAGATATTTGACACTTGGTGATGAGAAGAAAACATGCACTGATTGCATTCGCATGTGCTAAAATTTATGTATGAGGGATGAAATGAGGTAGGCTAGATTTTTTGAAAAAGCAAATGTATTTTAAAAGTAATTTAAACACAGTTCCTTGGCCAGAATTCCAAAATATATTAATGTTTACATGAATATTAACACATATTCACACTCATTTCTTTAGTGAATTCATTTATTTAACATCCCATAAATTCTTCTCTTAAAGGTAGAACTCTACAGTTGATAACGATCTCTCTGCTGGTTATTTTTCATTGTGATTTTCCACAATACACAGTGAAGTAGATTCATTTTCATAGTGGCTGATTACTTGTCTGTCTATCTTTCTGGGGCTAGCAGCCTTGCAGATCAATGAGAAACTCATCGCCTTGAAAGACACTAGGTATTAGGTTTATCTGAAGCATTTTCTGCAGTCAAGAAATATGTAAAATTAATTGTTCCCAAAATTCTATCCAAGAACTGAAAAATGTAACCATTTTATACTCGTTTTCTTTTTAGAGAATATGAATCAAATATAAATCTAAAAAAAACTTCATAAAAAGCAATTCAGGGACATATAAATCATACACATGCATAGACGGGCACAGACATAAACAGATGCAGGTCAGAAGTTCACCTTTCCTAATAGACATGGGGTATTAAGCAAAGTGATGATTGGGATTAATCAAATCAGACCAATGACAATTTCTGTCTTTTACAGCTTTGCTGAAGTTTCAGGGTTAGCACAGGAGGAGAGAGCAGCCTGGTAGATGCATAACAAATAAACTCAAAAGCAACATCTTTCCGAATTTTGTATTTTCTGGGTCAATAATTCTATAAAGAAATTTTGAGCCCAACATATTTTTATTTCGCCAATGAAGACACATGTATTATGCTCTCATTATTTTCATTGAGCAAGCTATTGAAGCAAGGGCAAAGAACTGCCTGTGTGAAACAGTGACTTGACAGATGAGCTGCTGGAGTATAACATGCTCTTCTGGGAGCACGGGGTGTTCTTTTATCATTTTAGTTAGCCTTGCTTACCACCAAAAATGTTTTGATGATATATGTAGCATCTTCCTTCTTCTCCCCGGAATCCCTTTATTATTCTAGTATTTCGTACAATTATTATGAACTTATACTGTACTTTATTTGTGCTTGTTACTAAGCATTATCATATAGCATTTTTTAACAATTTGAAAGTAAATACATGTTCAAAAATGGAGAAGAGATTTTATGGTAAGCCCTCCTTTTATCTCTCAACCTTATAACCCTATTTTCTAAACAAATGATTGTGTGAATGAGAGGAATCTTTCAAAAAATTTGTACAATTGCATAAGAAGCACTGCTGTGATACTTGTACAAGAAATTGCTGAGTCAAAAACCTGTATTTTCCAGTTCAGGAAGTCATTTATCAAAATAAAACCTGCACAAAAACATTGATTAGAAAAAATATTGAATTCTAATTCACATTTATTTAGCACCAGTTAAGATGATATCAGTAACTTTTGTTGTTGCCATTTGTGATAGGTTAAAATACTCAAACTGCTCACTACATTTATTTGGCGATTTCACATAAAATTCCAGGCTCTCCACTTCTATTTGAAAATCCAAAGTGATGGACCTTACTAAACTTCCATTATCTCACAGTAACAAGAGGAACACAGCTGCACCAACTGCTCCTGTATTCAAATCTCAATTTCTGCTCCTGCGGTAACCACTATGGGTACTTTTTACAAGGCTTCAATCACAAACATCATGGTTGAAGTGGTAAGTGTCCTGATGGATTGGTCTTTTCAACCTCCAGAGTAAGAGCAGGGACATTCGTTTTAGAAATAAAGTCTTTCTCTTATATACTTTTTTTAAATTTTCAGTGAATTCTTTGCATCCAACAGAAACTGTTCTGATGTGTTCTACGAAGGTGTCCTGAAAAACAAATTTGCCACGAATAAGTTAGTGGTACAGATGGGGGTCTCTAGAAGTAAAATATGAGACTCTCTGTCTCTCTCTGTGTCTCTCTGTCTCTGTCTCTTTGCTCCTGCCTCTATCTTTGTCTCTCTGTCTCTGTGTCTCACTGTCTGTCTCTGTTACTGTCTCTGTCTCTCTCTTCTTTCTCTACTTCCCTCTCTCCTTCTCAGTCAGGGATCCTGGGATCTTGTGTCCAGGTCCTTCAGCTTCATTGTCCCAGTATGATTCCTAGAATATCTCAGAATTTTACTACATACCAGTGAAGAAGTCTCGAGCAGGACAAGTATAGGAGCTTGAGGTACACTGGCCTAGTACCGGGTCTCTGCTTTACCTATGTAGGTGGGAGACACTGAGCAGTCCTGGCATCTCAGTTCAGTAACACTAGGGAGATATCCGCTCCTTCTGAATGACTGGACAGACTAAAGGAGATGTTACATAGGGCTGGAAACACATTAGTGCCAAGGGCTGTGTCAGTGGGTAACTAAGATGGGCTTTCCTTTGTCTCAAGGACCCCAGACAGTTTATTTGACCTCCCTTTGCTTCAGTCTCCTCGTCTATAGAACGTGAGTGGTGATGGCAGTTCTCTCACTGGGGTTTTGTAAGCCTGAATAAGTTGATAAATATCTAGCAATGAGCACAGTGCCTGACACATAATAAATACTCTGCTGCTGTTTGTTAACCATTTAATTTTTAAGGAAGAAAACTGAGTATGCTCAGGCTGTGTGCATGTGCCAGCGATGAGAGCAGCCTTTTTGCCAGCCTGTCCTCTCAGGACTGCTTCCCCCTTGGAGGAAATACCTCAGCTCCAGAGTCTGCCAACAGCAGGCAGGGCTGAAACAAGAGCGTGGTACTGAGGAGGAAGCAGCCAGAAAAGACGCCCTGCTACACATCTGGAGATAGGACAGATTTGGAATCCGAGTCATCCACTGCCTGGGAACAGGATAGAATCTGCATAGAATGTTAACAAAAATTGATCAATCAAAAGCATATTTTAAAAAATATATGAAAAGCTACAGTCTCTGAATTATATAAGAGCAGATGTCTGAAATTCAAGAGAAGAACAATAGTAAACACGTGGGATAAAGATGAAACAGTAGAAGTTCATAGAACATATATACTTAGAAGTATTCCTATTGAATTTTAAGAATAATTTCTAAAAACACACTAGAAAATTTAAGTATAAAAAGAAAGACTTATAAACAGCTGGCAATTTCCAGAAGTGAAAGTAAACAAAAAACAGAGGAGTGATTAACCACATTGTCGGACGTTTCTAAAATATATTTACCATTTTAAAACAATGCAATACTGTCCTAATCATAAACAAATATTTCCAAGGAACCAAATAAAGATCCTGAGTCAGAGTGCTGTACTGTATGGAGACTTGACTTGAAAAATAGTTCTCATTTAAGAGTAAAACTTTGCACATCATGTGGGACAGTATTGATTTACTAGGAGTAGCAAAAACAAGTTAATTTCTTAGATGAGGCACAGATGAATAATGATGGCCTAAGTCAAGGTAATATTGCAGAATTTTAAAAAGATTACACAAAATAATTTTGCACATTTGTATTAAAGAATTTTTTGGCATGACAGAGGCACACAAATCGGGAAAGAATTAGATTGTGTTACATCAAAAGTAGTTGTTATAATAAATGTCAACAAATGCAAACTTTAAATGTCACTGTACACAATTTTACATGAACTGAGTCCACTAGATAATATTATATAGAATGATAGGGGAATTACAAGATAATAACAAAGTCAAAAGACAAGAACTACATTAGAAAAGTAATTAGTAGTATGTTACTAAACAACACAGAAAAAAACTAGATTGTTAACAGATATTTGAAGAACTTCTGATAGATAGAATTTTGTAATTAAAACCATGATAAGTACACACTCTATGCTCAGATTAACAAAAAAGTATCAAATTGATTACTTCTATTTATTAGCAAGAAGCTGCCCAAAATATTTCATTGGATTGAGTACAAACTGCAATTGTCTGTCAGGAGCAATGTGTAATACTTAATAAGATTGCTATTTATATAGCCCAGCACTTAAACATCCCACTCTTTGTAAAGCCATTGTCTTACAGTGCATATGAAACATTCTTTAAGGACAGGCTTTGCAACACTGATTGTGACATCAGCAATTTGAAGGCTATAAAAGTGTTTCATAAGGACAATCATTAAAAGTGAGACCAATGGAACTAGTTTAGAGGATAAAATTCATAACACTTTAACATTAATGTAAACTACATACTTTAAAATGAATCGTGTTCAATGTTTGCTCTCAAATCATTGCCTTCTGTTTCTTGTAGGTGTCATGTCCACAGGTAATTTGTTCACTGCCTCTGGTTAAATTTGGCAAATCGAAGCTCTGGTTGGAGTTAGTGAAAGAAAGGACAGTCTCCTTCTTTTGCTATCCCTCTTCTCTCTGTCATATATTTTCCTCTCCTCTTCTCCTGTATGATTTTTTAAAAACTTCATTGTATTTGTTCACGATTCCAGTCCATGAAGCACACATTCGTCTTAGGGAGGGGTAACGTACTTCACACATCTTGATTCTTTTTTATTCTTCTTTCCCTCCCTACTCATCTCCCTCCCTCTGTCTCTAGATCACTTTTCCCTATTTTCATTATTATAACTGTTATATTTATTCATGTTAATGTCCTACAATGGCTACATTTGTTGTAGATATTTGGCACACGTACGTGATGCATCTTCAACCTTTTTGTGTGCCCTCCACCTACCCACCCTGGGTTTTTTGAACCACTTCCCTTTTGCAAAGGAATTTTCTGTCTTCTTTTATTAATTTTTTATTTTGCTCTTTATTTGTACTTTCCATTACTCAAATGAGAGAAACCACACACTATTTGAACTTGTGTGTCTGATTTATTTTACTTAACATTATGCTTTCTGGGTATATCTAGTTTTCTACAAGTGTCTCAAATTTATAGTTCTTTATAACTGAGTAGTACTCCATTACATATCAATATCACATTTTCTTTATCCATTTGTCTGTTGATGGACCTATAGGTTGCTTTCAGGATTTAGCTATTATGAATTGTGCCAGTATAGATTTTGGTATTTCCCTTTTTGGTATCTTCAGGTCTGCTTTTGTGTGATCCTTTTGTTTTTTACAAGGAGGATAGTTATGAGCATTTCCATTAAAAACATAATGCTGAATTTTTCACCCAAAGCTCTGTGGTTTATTTTTCTGTCTTTGGGAATTTCACAAACAACTTGTAAAGGTCTAGCCAAACCTTAGAGGTTTGCTTTTCCATAAGTGTACAGAACAAGCCAAGGACTGAAACTGTGGCCAAATGAAACAATGGAAACCACAAGACCTGCTGGCTTCGCTCCCCTTTCCTTTGCTTGATTTTGAGCCCCTGGAGAGGAAACCACCTGAGTCATATTTGTATATGGTTACAACACTTGAGAACCATGTTTCCTAACTAATGGCTCTTGCTTCATTTGAAATAAAACAACAAAAATGTTTGATATTAAGGAAGCAGACACCCTCCCCCTGTTATTGTTGTTCATTTATGTACTTACAACCTTATTGCTAACATTTAAATGCACCCTCTGCTGAAGTCTGTGTAGCCACAGTATATTTTGTTTCCAGGTGTTCTGCAGGGTATAATGATACTTACCTCCTCAGCATGCCTTTTAAATCAGTAGACTTTCTGCATTCCACCAGCTGCCATAAAAATGCTTATAGACTACTTAAAAACTTAGTTAACATATTCCAAAATATCTCTGTTATTCTCTGAAAATATCTACTTTATTAATCAATAAAACTTGTTTTTAACTCTTTGACTGAATTTCCCACCCTAGGCAGGAAAGTGTCACCAAGTACATTTCCTCCTTTGTCTCCAGCCTTTTAATGCCATGCCCTTACAACAGTCCTAGCCCTTCATCCATGGTAGTGCAAAGTCAACTGAACTAAGACAGTAAGCAGTGTAATCTCCGGAGCCTGATTGCTGGAATTACTTAAACGTTTGATGCTTCAATTTCATTATCTGCTGGATTTGTCATAGAATTGTTGCAAAATTATATAAGTGAGTTCATAGAGAATGCTTGTAACACTGCATGGTACATTGGAAGTGCTCAAGATTTGTTGGCAGAAGTAGCACTAGCAGCTATATGTCCCCATGGTATCTTACATATTAGAACATGAAGAAAACATGAAA